>BCJJ01000006.1:1299392-1496996 GCA_039545355.1 Trichosporon coremiiforme
TTTCCACGGTGGTCCTCTGCTCGCTCCTTGGCCAGCCTGAGCTTTCCCACGGATGACCTCTGCGTGGGCACCCTCACAAGGGTGACCTCCACAAGAYGTTGCCACCCAGATGTTTCCCACGGATGACTCCTTTTCCGATCCTTGACTTCACTGGAGACTATCAGCACTTCGCATCACTCTTGGAGTGATGAATTACTAGTAGCTCGGTATTCAGCCCTTACATCTCACACCTAGGACATGATAACACCTTTCACAACCTCATCACCTCTCTTAGTGGTGTTCTTTCCACGTGCCCGAACAATGCCAAACAGACGTGCCTCCTCCACAAACCTGATGAAGAGAGCGTGAAGACGGCTATCAGTTTCGTCGTCWATGGCWGGCTTTTGATTGCTGTCCCCGYCATCAGTGCCGCCRGGTACCACTGCCTGACGGAAGCTGTCGAGCCAATCCCACAGGTTCACCGACTTGCCTGAGGCCTGCCACAGGTTGTACAAGGTTTGGACCTCAGGGAACACCACCGACAGGTGGTGATCCTCGGTCAGCTCTTGGGGAGCATCCTGCCGGATTTGTGATCGAATTCGGTCAGACAGATAGTTGTGCCACTCAGCATCCTTGGTGTCACTGAAGAAAGCAGATGGTGCACCCAACGCATGAAGCACTGTAAGCCGTGGTGTGGGGTTCTGTGTCTATGCCATGAGCAAATTGTCTCCTGAGCTATGCTTACACTGAGAATGTCRCCCGTCAAGTTTACTGTCATCAACTTGGCAAACAGATGTTCGTCAGGGTCAGGTCCCGATTCATGTCCATCTCTCCTGGCRTCTGAGACAGCTTGGAGAATCCCCAAGTCTGCCTCCTGCGCTGCCCGAAGAGTGCTGTTGTTCTGGCTGTACAGCAAAAGCCACTGCTGTCAGCACATTGCCGACTCAGACCTCACCTTCATCATTTTCAGGGCAGCAGGTGCCCCTCCCCCGACGATATCTTCCTCAAGGCGGATTTGCTCCTCAATATCTGAGCAGAATTGGAGTGCAGGTTTGCGAGTCGCCTGAGTTTGGTCAAATGCTACTCTCATACTAGATCTTACTCTGAAGACACTTTCCAAACTTGAGCTGCCTTTGCGCACCCGGCCACCATTGAGAATGTGAAGATCAATCTCACTTGAGTCGGTGATAGCCCAAGTCGAGAGGAGGGTCTTGATGGAAGGTACTGAGAGAAGTAACCTGAACGGTGTGTCACGATGCAAGCTAGGAGGAGTAAGACTAAAGAAGTATCACGGGCAGAGACAGTCACGTACTTTAGAATATGAACGAGATCCGACATTGTAGTCGCATTCATCATCTGAGGATTTTGAAGATGCACGAGCACCGGAGAGTGTCGGTCGGAACGCTCCCACCATGCACACACGGCCCCCATTGGTGTCTGGCCGGTCCTTTGAGCTTCCACAGCCTGTTATTAAAGAAGTCCCATCATGCGGTCTCCATCTGGAAACTCACTGCTTCTCCCATCACGCTGAACGCTATGGCTCTCGTTAGACTGCCGATGTCCCCAATCCCTTGACAATCCACAGTGACAGGATGATCGATGACTTCAGAAAGCTCGCGCCCCACAGAGACAGACAGATCTGTCGTTAGCTGTGCACTTGGCCCATTTTCTCACTTTGCACCAAGGCAACAGGTAGCCTCACGTACTCAAGCAAGCCTTGATGCTGCTGCTTGCTGCACCCAAGCAGCCATTCATGTATTTCTTCCACTTGCTCTAGGGAGCAGCTCTTTTCAAAGGTCTGACAATCAGCTTGAATAATTGCAAACACGCGTACCTGATGAGCCTTCTCCATGGAAGAGTACATCCCAGACTCGATTAATCCGAGTTGTGGTGGTCGCGCAACAACACGACGCTTCTTCCGTGGTAGAACGAAGACGCCCTGGGGTTAGAATGGCACGAAAGACTCGAGCTGTACTTACCTCACTGAGAGACTGGAGTTCATCCCCATTCATTGCTGAGTATGCAGCCGGATGAGAGTACATTGAAAGAGAACGTTCAAAACACAAACATGGGTGGAGGTTCAAGACAGCCTGGGCAGAAGTGGAGGTCGGCGAATTTTGAATGAGTGCACAAAGGAAGGTGGGTGGAGGTTGGTCACTTCGCAACGGTCATTTCACCCCCATCCAGCTTTCTTCCTCTGTCACCAAAGCGACCTTCCGATCGCGGTCATCCACTGCCTTAAGAGTCAATCTCTATCGGTGATACTGAAACACAAGTATCGCTGCCGAGATCTATGCTGAGAACGATCCGAAGCGCAACCTCAGCCATGACTTCGAAAGTCTCTCCTCGCCCGGTGGTCGCCGTAGTGGGGACCACCGGAGTAGGCAAGTCACAGCTGGCCGTATCCTTGGCACGCAGTCTCAAGGACGCTGATGGTTCTCTGAACGCTGTGATTTTATCCGCAGACTCAATGCAGCTGTACAAGGGACTTGATGTCATCACGAACAAAGTCACCGAGGAGGAAAAGGAAGGAGTTGAACATTGGGGTCTCGATATCGTTCAGCCCGGCGAAGGGGGGAGCTGGGAGCTAGGCAAGTGGTGCAAAGAGACAGAGAGCAAGGTGAGTGACCATGTTTTACAATTTGGCTGAACAATCAGATGGAAAGTCTCCCAGACTCTACGTTGCCTATCATCTGTGGAGGAACGCATTATTTCATCCAGCACTTCCTGTTCCCGCCGAGAGAGCTGTCTTTCGATCGCCCTCAAGAGCAGCAAGTGGCGCGCGCCTCAAATCCCCTGGCTACCAGATGGACGCCACCTTGTCCATGCCCTCCGACCCCCGCAGACATGTCTCCGGATCTTCAAAGGCTGCTAGACACCTTTTGGACGTCAGACGCAATGTTTCCCGAGGCGGGCATTGTTCAGGAGTCGTCTAAGGGCACGACCCCCAGCTCACGGCCCACAGTCACTAGCAATCATGAACTGTTGTCTTTGTGGCAGCTATTAGACAGCATCGACCCCGACGAAGCGAAGCGGTGGCACTGGAGGGACGGAAGGAAAGTGCGACGGGGTATTGAACGATGGTGGGAGCGCGGTGGGGGCAGAGTGGAACCACAGGCTCGCGAGCTGAGGAGTGGTGCCGATGGTCGACAGGCTAGGTGGGCACCGCCTCTTGCAAGGGCGATGCTGACAGCCAGGTTTCAAACGCTTCTGTTCTGGGTCTACGAACATATGGATACTCTGAAGATCAGACTGGACCGCCGGGTAGATAAGATGGTCTCAAACGGCCTCCTGCCAGAAATCCAAGAACTTCGACAGATTGCAGTTGAGTTGTATGGCTCTGCGCAAAACACAGACCATTCGGAAGGAATCTTCCAAGCAATAGGTGAGTGCGATGGGGCGGAGCAGAGATGCGCAGAGCTTACAACAGGCTACAAAGAATTTGCTGATCTCAACTTGTCTCAGGAGCAACCGGAAACGGACCCTCAATTCCAGAGCATGCTGGATCGCATGAAGGTGTCGACACATCAGTACGCCAAGTCGCAGATCAAGTGGATTAAAAAGCAGTTGCTTCCAGCTATCAAAGAAGCTCAGGCACTGGGGGGTAATGTGCACCTCTACGTCGTCCCCGGGGGGGCGGCTGGTGAGGCCATCGCTCGAACAGTACTCGAAGGTACGAAGAAGAGGAGTAGAACTCGTGCTAATGTCTCAGCGTTTTTGAAAGGCGAGAGTCTTCCGGATCCGAGGACAACCGGTCATCCGCATGCACCTTTGCTCACTCAGACGCTCTTCGATGACACGAGGCGAATCCCGGACACAGCAGAGTACGTAGGCATTCGCATGGAGTCTCGGCTGACTTCACAGACGCCAAGTCCTCAACTCTCGAAAGGTTTGCGAATTGTGCTCTGAGCCCGGAAACCCATGTTCAGTGAAAGTAGCAGATTGGCAGGAGCATTTGAAGTCGCGGATACATAGACGGTGAGTGTTTCTGTAACGGACTAGCCTATTGACCCGCCGCAGGAAGTCCAAGTTGACCTCACTATCGAGAGAGGAGTGGATCGAAGAGCAACGTCGGAACGGGCAAGCTAAGAAGGCAGCGAGGGCGAGGCTGCGTGACAATGGTGGCGCAACAGAGGCAAACTGAGCGTTATCTTTTATATAGTCCGCCGTGTATCGTCAAAAATGCATAAACTATGCCCCACGTCGACTAGGTTGTTGGTCAGTGCCATGATCTCGGCTGAAATGCAGCTCAGAGGTTCATATCGTCACTGGCAGTCACCGAAGGTTCGGGTGGTGGTTCTTTTGCTCTGTCGAGCGGTGCGGACCCACTGCGCTTGTGGCGATCGCGCCCAGGAACCACAGTCCAGTTATCCTCCTCTTCACGCTCCTCCAGTACAGCTTCGAGTGCGGTCCCAGGCCCGAGACTACTGCCATTCATCTGGTCATCCTCGCCCTCGGCTGTTTGCTTGCCGAACTTGAACCCGAAACTCCTCAATGTGGGGGCTGGACTGGGAGAAGCAGACGGGGCTGACTCATCGTTGGATGGCGATCCTCGAGGAGGGGTGAACGTTCCGCCCCTCCGGCGCGGACTCGATTCACCCGTACTGGAGAAAGCAATGTTGCGACGCCGATCGGCTCTGCGTGGTGACCCGGAGCGGTAGGGGACCGAGAGTGCCGGTCGAATGTATGATGCCATTGGGGACATCACTCGAGGACTTGACCCTGGAGACGCCTGCAACAGGCCAGCAGACGGCGACGATGCTGAGCTCGCAGTCAGCGACTTGACCCGGAAGATGCCACCCCGATCCGTCTCATCACCCTCTATCTTCTGCACCGTTCTGGTCGATGTCGAAGAGTACGTGAAGGGTGGCATGGAGCAAGTCACTTGACGTTTACGAGGACTGCACGGTCGTTCTTCCCCATCGAGCGTGTCGATGCCTCCCAAATCGATGACAGACTGATTGGCCACTTCCTTGAGACGCTTATCCCGCTCTTCGCAGAGCGTGCGGAGCTTTTCCAGACGCCTTTCATCCATGAGCCAATTCACGAAGCTTTTCCAGCTCTCCTTCTGCTTCTGAACTCGCTCTGCAGCTTCAGCGTCCGTGTTCACCCCCGGGTGTGTCCGAGAATATGCCGCAGCAGATTCTCGATTCCCAGCCGCAATGTCGAACGGTCCGGGGTTTGCAGCGTGGTTGTACGCCCCGAGCAGACCCTCCGAAGCCATCAGGGGCGCGGATGATCGTAGGTGAAAGGGGATCATTCTCGACTTTACTGTCAACGTTCTGAGACCAGTCAGCATGCCGCTTTGCGGCCATCACATACGGCTCCACCTCCTCGTTGTAGATGCGGACCGGGAAGAAGTGGTTCCCTCTCGGTACCGACTGCCGACCTTGTAGGAATACGCGCTTCTCAATGATCTGAGTCGTCAGGAAGCATCCTGCATTAAACGTACCTTCCCCGGCCATATACCGCCTTTCTGCAGCTCAACCAGCACGACGTCATTCAGCTTGGGCGTCCACTTGCGCCACTGCAGTTCTTCGTCACTGTCCAGACCGAAAGTTGCAGGCGCCCCCCTGTGTTGCAGTTGAGGGAGAGGCCACTTGTACCCCCGAGCGTCTGCTACATGTGAGCTCAGACCAAGGGAGCAGTAACTGCTTACCTGACTCGGATGTGCTGGCAGCCGCCGAACCGTTTTCCATGTCGTCCCGCATGGCGTTATCGTCACCTCGTCCGGAAGCCTCTTCTGAGGTTGCACTGTGTCCATTGCCGCCGTTGACACTACAGCAAAGATCGTCAATGCTCTTCATGACCCAATAGCGCTTCACGGCCTCCTCCCATCTGGCCTTGACCACCCCGTCGTTGAGCTTGACACCGGCTGCCGTCTCGAACTTGGACGTGAGCGTTTGAAGCCGGTCGAAGGTTTCGTTGGCCAAGAGGTCGAGAGCGGCATCAAGTGAAGATAAAGAGGGAGGAGCCACGCGGCTTAAATCAGCTGAAGACGCCTTGCGTTTGGGCATGTTGACTCCTGAATTGGGTAGTTGTGGTGGCGACAGGCCGCGTTGCAAGATTGGCAGAGTCGATAAAGTTGAGCGGTGAGCCAGCGAAATAAGACAGCCGCTACTTCTGCATGACGTCGGATATTAAGGATAGTAACTCGTGTTTGCGCCTTTGACGGTTGTGAAGCTGATGAGGAGGTCGAGAGTGTTCAGTAACAAGACGAAAGCTTGGTAGCGCAACGCAGCGGCGACGGGGAGCGTAAGCATGGCCATGTGGGGCACCGCAGACTGAACTGTGTCCGTCCGTCTGATCAACCCAGCAACCTTTGCACGCTTTCTCCTTGTCCACCGCCGCACACGTCATGGGCAAGAAGAAGCTTTCGTTGAAGCGTGAGTTGCAGCAACCACACTGATCGGCTACTGAATCCTCAAAGCTGTTCAACGTGGTTTTGCCACCACCTCGATTCCCACCAAGAAGGCGAAAGCCAGGGCCGAATCGCCGGCTCTGGACGCCAACGACGTTGTCGACAGTGCCCAGCAACAAGATGTGTCACGCGCGGGAGAAAAAAATACCCCAACGGTAACAGCTGGCAGTTCTCACCCCCCTGGAGTACAGGACGACAGTTGGGACAACGACGAAGCTGTTAGCACGGCTGCCTACCAGGCCCTCATCGAGAGACTACAGGAAAAGGGTGATAAGGAGGTGGCCAGGATCATCAAGGTACTTTGGGTCGATTAACTTTGCTGACAGGGGCAGTCCATTGAGTTTGACAAGAGGCTTTCACAATCGTTCCTGCATCTCGGCGTCAACCAGAAGCTCCGAGACGCAGCCTTCAGATTGGCCGCTGAAGAGGACCTCGCTAACCGGATCAAGCCTTTGGAATCTGCGCCATGCAGTGCTCTGGAAGACAAGGCTCTGCTGAGGCTCTTTATTGTCTATCGGGTACTTTGTTCTCTGCGGTTTTCAGAGGCTAAGATCGAGGAGTGCGTTCTGAAGGGTTTGGGCCCTGGAGACGGTTGGGAGGAGGCTCTGGACTGGGTAGGCGATCACCCTAGTACGCATGCTGACCATTCAAGATGTGGCTCCATCTAACAGATGAAGAGGCTCAGAAAATATCTATGCAGGATGCCCAGGAAGAGCTAAAAGGTGAGAAGGGTTCACGCATGGCTGACACAGAGATGTCGAAAAAATCGACCCTCCGCTTGTTGATATCGCACCTCCTCCACAGCGACAGCGCACGCCTCCGCCCAAGGACAACAGTGTTCCAAGTGCCTCGGTATGCACCGAGGACGACAAATCATCTCAGAGTAGAGAGCCCACTTCTCTCTTCCAGTCGCTTGATGACGGTACCTCTGAATCGGAGGAGGCGTCTGATTCAGACGCCGACCTAGATCTCAGCAGAGTCAACGAAGACTGGGCGAAGCTGAAGGTCGAGTTGGAGTCTCTCAAGGCCATATCGGGCGCTTCGAGAGGGAAAGGGAAGAATAACAAGGGCCGCTTTTCCATGGAAACGCCAGAGATGCACAAAGTGCGAGCGAAAATGGCCAAACTGGAGAAGGACTACATGTTCAGCCGCAAGGACGCCGGTACGTCACTTTGCCTATACCCTACTGACCATCAGATGCGCTGTTCAAGGTCCTCAAATTGAAGCGTGATATGAGTTTGGTCGAGGCCAAGCTTCGGCAGACAGCCTTGGATACCCATTCGCCGACGAACAATGCAAACTCTGATGCTGCAACGCCGTCCTCCATTGCGGGGGCAGACACCACTGCAAACGAAACTCCTCGCACAGCGAGCGACGTTGTTGCCGACGGAGATGAAGACGACAGCATGTTTGGAAACATGCTGGACGAACCGGCTCCGACCGACGAGACGACCCCGTCGAGCAACACGTACATCAGCGTTCGATCTATGCCAATTCCAAAGCAGTTCTCCTTCACTGGGAACACTCCCAAAGCTCTCCTGCAGGCTGCAGTGCGGAAACTCCCGAAGCAACCTGCAGTATCCTACGCGAGGCTATCGACAAATGCACGTGTCGCTCGCGCTGGGCTGGAGATACAATGGTCTCCTGAGAAGCGCAAAGTGTGGAGAATGGAGGACCTCGCCTGCGACAGCCCCGAAGAGGCCGAGAACTATGTCTCCACGTTGGCCCTGAATGCTCTTGCCTCAGCAGGTGACATCCATTGCAATTGGCGAGCTCTGCCTCCGGCCTACCGAGAACTGTGGGAGGAGCTGGAAAAGGATCGGACGGAACAAGAGATGAGGGCCAAGCGGAAAGTCTGGCAGACAATCAAGACATTTGCCGACCAGAAGTTTGCGATCACGGGCACTTTGCCGGAGAGCGCCCCTGGCTCTATGACTGATGCTATTTCGGGTGCTACCGCGTCAACGTACGACACGCCTACACAGGAGACGCACTCTATTGAACTGCAGCGTGCGTACGAGCGCCGTGTGGAGACACCCGCGTACCAGCGAATGCTCAAGGCAAGGAATACGCTTCCCATCGCCTCTTTCAAGAACGAGATCCTAAGAACATTGGACCGCTCCCAAGTGCTAGTGTTCAGCGGAGAGACTGGCTGCGGCAAGTCGACCCAGTTGCCATCTTACATTCTAGAGAACGAACTGTCCCAAGGGCGACCGTGCAAGATCATTGTGACAGAGCCTAGGCGCATCAGCGCCATATCGCTTGCGCAGCGCGTCAGCGCTGAACTCGGCGATGCTCCGGGGGTCATGGGGTCCAAGTCCTCGCTCGTTGGCTATTCGATTCGCTTGGAGTCCAAGGTCTCCAGCTCCACTCGCCTGACCTTTATGACCAACGGCATTGCGCTGCGAATGCTCGAAAGCGCTACCACATTGGACGGAGTTACGCACATTATCGTGGATGAAGTGCATGAACGCTCAATCGAATCAGACTTTCTTCTCATCGTTCTAAGAGAGCTCTTGAAAGTGCGAAAGGACATCAAGGTCATTCTCATGTCAGCGACAGTTGACGCGGATAAAATATCAACCTACTTTAACGGCTGTCCGTCCATGACGGTGCCTGGTCGAACGTACCCCGTCAACGTCAACTACTTGGAGGACGCCGTGGAAGCGTGCGGTTGGCAACTTGATGAGTCTTCCCCCTATACCGTCTGGGATCGCAACAAGAAATCCAACGCCAAACAACTGCAATGGACAGAATCTGCAGCCGACGCTGAGGATGGCGGGTTTTCTGGTGACGAGCAACCCAAATCGTCAGATCCTACCAAGCTGCAGTCCTCCCTTTACTCGGCTCGCACTGTCTCTACCGTCAATATGCTCGACTCTCGGAAGATTCCATACGATCTGATTGTTCGTTTACTGGAGAAGATCTGCTTTGATGACGACCAACTCGCGCGATACTCCGCAGCCACTCTTATTTTCATGCCAGGATTGGCTGAGATACGGAAGCTCAACGACTTGCTTCAGTCGCATCCGAAGTTCGGGGCTCCGAGCGACTTTGTGATCTATCCGTTACACTCGACAATCAGCTCCGAGGGTCAGAGCGCGGTATTCAATGTGCCTCCGAAGGGAGTGCGGAAGATTGTCATCTGTGAGTTGAGGGCGGTCCTGGAACTAACGCTTGCAGCGACCAATATTGCAGAGACCGGCGTCACCATCCCAGATATTACGTGCGTCATTGATTCGGGCAAGCAGCGAGAAATGAGATACGACGAGAAGCGCCAACTTTCCAAACTTGTGGAGACATACATCGCGCGCAGCAATGCCAAGCAGCGACGCGGCCGTGCCGGTCGTGTGCAGGAAGGTCTCGCTTTCCATCTGTTCACCAGGGCTCGACACGACATGCAGCTTGCTGAACATCCCGTTCCGGAGATGCTTCGGCTCTCTCTTCAAGACCTTGCTTTGCGCACCAAGATTTTAAAGGTCAAGTTGGGCGACACGGTTGATGATGTGCTGGCAAAGGCGCTCGACCCCCCTTCGTCCACGAACATTCAGCGAGCTGTTCAGTCCTTGGTGGAGGTGAAAGCCTTGACGCCAACGCAGGATATCACGCCGATGGGCCGCCTTCTGAGCCAGCTTCCCATGGAAGTTCACCTGGGCAAGATTCTGCTCCTTGCAGCTCTGTTCAGGTGTCTAGATCCTGCCCTCACGATTGTGGCGACACTCAACTCCAAATCACCCTTCATCACGCCCTTTGGCTTCGAGGCCCAAGCGGAGGCTGCGAAGAAGAGCTTTGTTGTCGGGAACAGCGACTTTTTGACGGTTGTCAATGTGTTTGACAGCTGGAGGCGTGCTGCCGACAACCGCAACTTTGTCAGGACATTTTGCCAGCGGAACTATCTCTCCCACACCAATCTTCAACAGATTGAAGAGCTGCGACAGCAGTTTCTGGCGTAAGTGCGAAAAACTTTGTGGCGCTAAAGAACCAGCAATCTCATCGATTCCGGCTTTGTGAGCGCCAGCGAAGAGGAGAGAAAAATCATTGCCAGGTAAGCGGACAAGGACAGGGGACTTCTGACCACCAGGGCAAGATACAGTCGCGGCTTCAACACGACATTTGCCCCGGTGCCCGCAGAGCTCAACGTCAATGCCAACAATACACAGATTCTGGAAGCGGCATTGGCCGCTGGCCTCTATCCGAAGGTACTTTCCATGGATGCAGCAGGTGGTCTTCGTACTTTAACAAACCAGCAGCCGGCGTCTTTCGTGAGTAAAAGCGCACTTCTGCTCTGACACTCAGCACCCAAGCTCGGTCAACTTTAGAGTTCCCAGGTCCGAGTTTGAAACCAGCTTCCTCGTTTACTTTACCCTTATGCAGTCCAGAAAGCTGTATGCGTGGGAGACGGGACCTGTCGATGACAGAGCTCTTGCTCTCCTTTGCGGAGACCTGATGGAAGTCAAGGTGAGTTTTCTGCAGACGTTGCTAACCACAGCTTGCGGCTTCATCACTTCAAATTGATCGTCGGCTGCGCTTCCGAATGGAGCCCAAGGCGGCTCTTGCTCTCAAGTTGATGAGGGAGCGGTTCTCAGCCATTCTCGCGTTACGTATGCGCCAGAAGCCTCTAACCGATCGTCAAAAAGAGTGGTTTGAGCTTGGTCTCCGTTTCATCATGACTGGAGAGTTTGCTGAAGAGCAAAGAGTCGTAGTCGTGTAGACTCATACATATACATACTTGAACTAGAGAGAGTGTGTTAATTGCCACTGGGTTGCACGTCGTACTTGTTCATTTGGGGCGTGTGCTGGTGCTTGGGCTTGCGACGCACTTTGTTCGACCGTGATGGTCTGCGGATCAGCGAGCTTTGAGATCCAGTCTTACCTTGCGCTACCGTCTCCTGCACCTCCATCTGACGAGGAGTCGGATGCTTGTTCCTCCACAGGGGCCCCTCCAGAAGGACGTGTTGCAGAGCTGCTAGATCCATGACAGCAGGAGTCTCTGCCGTCGTCAGACGAGTCGGACTCGGATGAAGACTCGTCAAACTTTCGGGGCTTGTGATAGATACAGCAGACTGCTGTGTCAGTCGCAGCCAGGGACAGACTTACTCTTTGATTTCTTCTTGCCCATGCCTTCATTGTCAATGGTCTCGGAAGACCAGGCTACGTGATTCCGCCGGACGGGACCGCCTCGGAGGCGGAGGACTCCTATTGATGAGGGAGTGCCTTCGCGGCTATCCGAGGCTGATTCAGGCCCAGAGGCATTGGAGCCATTGACCGTCAGTGTCCTAGAACCGTGGGCTCCTGCTCGAGGCTGTTGCGGGCCAGATTCGGTCATGGTAGAGTGAGCGATGATGAGATGAATGAGGGAGGCGGAAGCAATGTGCACGCCGGGATACTCCACTTTCGGCTGTGGCCGGCGTCTTGCTTCTTAGTCAACCAACATCCACTATGTCGAAATCGGTGGGCACTACGGGCGAAAAGCGACTGACCACACAGTTCAAAGCTCCTCAGCTCGAGATCTCGTAGGGTTCAAAGCACGTCGGAGCTCACACCAGTTCCGTTCTCCACGGCGGGTACCACCACCCTCTCGCTCGCAAGTACCAGAATCAGGGTAGAAATGTCACGAAGGACATGTTCATGTACCCCATCTTTATCTCTGATGACCCGGATGCCGAGGAGGTCATTTCTTCTCTCCCCGGACAGAAGCGATGGGGCGTGAACAAGCTCGAGGGTTTCCTTGGGCCTCTCGTCAAGAAGGGACTGAAGAGCGTCATTCTTTTTGGCGTCCCCATGAAGATGAAGAAGGTATGATTCATTTGGTATTGCTGCTGACATTAGGACGAATGCGGCACCATTGCCGACACTGATGACACGCCCGTGATTTTGGCCCTCAAGAAGCTCACTGAGCTTTTCCCCAAGCTCTTCCTAGCATGCGACGTGTGTCTCTGCGAGTACACGTCCCATGGGCACTGCGGCATCATGTCCTTGCTCCCGAACCCAGTTCACTCTGACCAGCCTACTCTGGACGCCGGGGCCTCTGCCCAGCGCATTGCCGAGGTCGCTCTGGCTTATGCCAAGGCCGGTGCGCATTGCGTCGCTCCCAGCGACATGATGGACGGCCGCATCCGCGCCATCAAGACGGCGCTCATGGAGAACGGCTACGGTAACCGTGTCACCCTTATGTCGTACTCTGCCAAGTTTGCGAGCAGCCTCTATGGCCCTTTCCGTGAGGCCGCAGGCAGCGCTCCATCCTCTGGCAACCGCAAATGTTACCAGCTGCCTCCCAACGCTCGCGGTCTCGCCCGCCGCGCAATCGTGAGTCATGTGAAGATTGTGTTCTGACATATCAGAAGCGCGATGCCGCCGAGGGAGCCGACATCCTCATGGTCAAGCCGACGCTGCCCTACCTGGATATCGTTTCGGACTGCGCGCAGCTCGAGCCCGACCATCCTGTGGCTGTGTACCAGGTGTCAGGCGAGTACGCAATGATCGTCGCCGGCGCTGAGAAGGGCATTTATGATCTCAAGCAGATGGCGTTCGAGACTGTCGAGTCATTTATTCGCGCAGGCGCCTCCATCATCCTCTCCTACTTCACCCCTGACTTTCTCGCCTGGCTCGATGAACCCGAGGAGTAGATGTCTATGAATGCATACGTATCACCTTCGTATCACGTCCCAATCGATTTTGGCGCCCGGCCAGCCTTCTCCTCCATCGAGCAGCAGGCGCCTCTCTGGCACCACTCGCATTTCTCGGATACGCATCCGTTTCGCTTTCCGCTTGGGATCCGCAGGATTCAACGGCACAATGTTGTCCAGCTCGGTGTCGGAGGGGATCACAGCTTCGTACGTTTCGTTTCCCTTCAGCGGCCGAGGAGTCGCAGACCCCGACGCTGAAACTGACAGAGAATACAGGTGGGTTTTGAGAAGAACTTGCTGAACGCCGAGGAGTGCCTTGGAGACGGCATGGACAAGAGGGGTGTGACTGGCAGCTTCTTCTGGATTCTTATAGTGCCCCAGTGTGAGAGCCGAAAACAGGTCTCCGACGCCTGAGAAGTAGCCTCGGATGGTAGGGAGGGCGAACGCGTACGTCTCGGTATTGCCGTCGATGCAAGAGCTCGCGAAGCACACCAGGACGTCCTCATCGGGAGAAGCAGTGTCGACCGCATCGTACCAAGGCGGTTGCGTCTCGGGCAACAGTCTTGCGTACGATTCTGGGGGCGGAGGGACGCCCAAGGAGGAGACGAGACCCCCAGGTAAAGGTACCGAAGAAATAACGACGTTCGAGACGCCGTCTCGCAAGTGAAGAGTCTTGAGCGCCTCGTGTAGTGTTTCGAGGGAGGTAATTTCCACGCCAGACAGCAATCTAGAGTCAATACGACAATGCAATCAGACTCACTGCGCTTCAAACTGATTCGGCGTTATAATCGTAGCCATCCTCAGCATATCTTGGTAGACGGGAACGACGTCGGGGCTGACGTACAGGCCCGTACCGATGTCACCCATCACAGCTGCGATTAGTATGTCACGACCCAACCACTTACGGTCCAGCAAATAGATTAGATCTTTCCGTTCCTTCTTCATCCTCTGCACTTGTGCGCTCACGGCTGCTAGCGCCTCCGCTCCGGGGATGTACCCGGTAAGCAGCCGGGCGTAGTTGACTAAACCATTTGTCCAGAGCCCTTCAAAGATGGCGTCCAACTGCGCTGCAGTGACTTTGTACCCGTTCGTGTGGCCGTATCCTGTGTGATTCGAGAACTGCACGGTATTGATGACATCGACGTCGTAGCCGAGAATCTGCAGGGGGAAGGTCGCTGCACGGTTGCCTGTCACTTTAGTATACCACGAGCGCATTGCTTACTCACCGACATAGCCTGACACGACGTGAGATTGCACAGACAGCAAACGTGTGGGATCTGCTGCAGGCATGATTTGGTCGCGACAGAGTTTCGATCAGAGGGCGTAAAGCAAAGGTCGGAACACGGTCACTGTCGGTCCTGACTCATATCTCGGTGGATGGAGTCATTCCGGTGTAGTTCGTCCAGGGCTCAGCGGCCGACGCCGAAAATGACACGCTATTTCGGCGCGGCAATCTCGGTTCGAGATGTCAGACGTCTGAAAGTCTGAAACAGTGATTGAGCCATTGGGATAGCCCCAGAGTCGCTCTGCATGCATGTTACTCCATAACACTCCAATGATGCCAATGACCTATTTGGCGAAAACAACTACTTTGCAACAGCAATCTTCCATGTTGTAAGGCAGGTTCTGTTAGGAGCGGAAGTGGCACCAGGCACCCAATGACGAAAACGGCGGCTCCTAGCACCTCTACATACTGCACCATCCGCAGAGACTCTTCGCAGCAGTAGGCATCCGATGATCGCCTTAATGCTAGCCCTCGGCGTGACGTACCTTATACCTGGGGCCAACTTCACGAAGCTTGAGAGAAAGTGAGGGGTCGAGTGAATGCATCCGCATATCAACGGACGCTTCTTGGTCGCACGGTTGTTTCCTGCGGCTCGTCTTCGTATCGCATAATAAGGAATAATCAGGGTCTGACTGTCAAATGTGGTTGGATTTTTGGTCGTCCGTAAATTTGCTCCCGTGAGAGCTCGTCGTGCCCCTCCCATCGCCCGCCCCTCTCCGGTCCCTCGCAGCATGACCATACTGCTGTGCCCTCTTCCTCTTTCTCTCCATCGACAACCCAGGACACTCATCCCAGTGTCCGGATTTGTTACTTCTCATCCCCGATCCTTCTCTCAAAATCGGCTGGTGCAGTCTCCATCGACAAGTGAGACCTGCTGTCGACGATAAGTCCGACTTCCGACTCAAAAAGTTTGTCTTCCCCATACTCTTTTGTGGACCGACAAACCCTTTGCTCGCCATCCCGACTGGTCGATACACTCAGCCAGCCTGCGTAGCAACACACCCCTCGCGAATCCTCCTCTTTGTCTCGCCGAATTCTCTATCCATCCGACCTCGGTTGTGTTTAGAATTCTTGACCCTTTGCCCATTTCCTCTTGCGTAATCTCTACCCCTTGGTTTTCAGCGCCGGTCCCTCGCCTCGGCCACCCATTCGCACGCAAATGAGCAAGCCCTCATCGACTTCCGACAAAGCTCCCAGCCAAGCCTCTGCCAACGCGTCTGCCTGGTCTCGGGGTCCCCCCGCGTCCAATCCTTCCTCAAACGTGGCTTCCGGTTCTCCCTCGCCGTCAAATGACGCACCTGGTTCCAACCCCGTCGCCATCGGCAAGAAGGGTAGTTTGATGGTTGGCGGCAACAGTGATGTGCCCAGAGGTCAGCCTCAGCGCTTCCAATACACTGACAACGTAGGCAACCTGGCTTTCGGCACAGTCGACTCCCCGAACCCCCTTTTGTCTTCGTCTCCAGCGGCGCCTTCCACTACGGGTGGCCACCTTGCGGATGCC
Organism: Trichosporon coremiiforme; assembly: GCA_039545355.1. Taxonomy (NCBI): domain Eukaryota; kingdom Fungi; phylum Basidiomycota; class Tremellomycetes; order Trichosporonales; family Trichosporonaceae; genus Trichosporon; species Trichosporon coremiiforme. Next base: position 1,315,205 of record BCJJ01000006.1, read on the forward strand.
GTAAAGTCTTTCGGTTCGATCGACGCGGAGACGACCGCCACGGGATCGTCAATGATCCGCCCTCCCCGAAGGACTAGCGGCTCCACCCCTGCTGACGCTCCCGCCGCCCGCAAAAAGCTGGACGTGCACTCTCTGTTTGCAGGAAAACCCCAGCAGGCCGGCGCTGGGTCGTCAATGTCACCCCCTCCCCAGCAGGGCTCACCTGCCGCTCATGACCGTCGCCAGTCGCTTGGCCAGAGCTCTTTCCCGTCAAACGGCATGCCCTACCAGCAAATGCCAGGACAGCCTCATCTTCGCCCTCCCCAGGGCATGCAAGGACAACCTCGTTCGCCTGTGATGGGCGGCCAACCCCAATTTAGTCCCCAGCAAGGCTTCCGCGTTCCTCAGAACCAGCAGCAGGCGGTCCGCCCCGGCAACGGCCCGATGGGTGTGCCCCGTCCGATGATGGGCCAGCAGATGCCATACGGCATGCCCTACAACCAATCGCCCAGTGGTTACCAGATGATGCACCCTCAAGGCAACTACTACGTAAGTAGGTTGACTACACAAGTCACTGACTCGTCTCAGTATGGTGTTTCTTACGAGCAGAACCAATACGGCATGCCTCAGCAGTGGATGCCTCAGCAGCACTCGCCGAACATGCCGCTGTCTCCCCGTTCCGCGCAGGCGCAACTTGGACAGCCTTCCCCTGCTCCTCCGAACGCTCAGCTCCCGGGCAGTGCTAGCGGCAGCCCTATGCCTACCCCTCCTAGCCGCCCGCAGAGCCTGGTCGGCGGGCACCAGTCGACGCCTTCCAACGCGTCGCCCATGCCTACCACTCCTTCCCGTCCTCTTCAGCCTAACACGCCTTTCACTCCCCAGGCCCCAACGCCCCAAACCCCCGGGCTCTCTCCCGGCGCTGCCGCCTTCACTCCTCGCCCCAAGCAGGTCATCAAGATTGCCCGACCTGACGGAACTCCCGTCAATCTCTCGGAAGAAGCTGCTGCGGCCAAGGGTCCCACGGCCAGTAGCACTCCGGACGCTCCCGAAGACGCTCCCAAGAAGAAGATGCCCACTCTTCCTGTCCTCGTCCGCATGGAGTCTGAGGAGCAGAAGAAGGCCCGCCTCGCTGAAGAAGAAAAGCTCAAGAAGATCAAGGAGCAGGAAGAAAAGGAGGAGGCTGAGCGCAAGGAGCGCAGAGAGCGTAGGGAGAAGGAGGAGGCCGAGCGCAAGGCCAAGGAGGAGGAAGCTGCCGCTGCCGAAGCTGCCAAGCAGGAGGCTGAAGAGGCCGCTGAAGCTGAGAAGCCGGCCGAGAAGCCAGTTGAGGAGACCAAGCCCGCCCTCACCGACAAGGAGAAGCAGGACGAGCTCCGACGCAGTCTCATGACTCCCACGGCGTCTGTCGTTTCCTCGCCCCTTGCCTCCCCCGCGCTTGCTGCTGCCGGCCTGCCTGCCAAGCCGCTGTCGGCGCTGAACCCCGCGTCTGGTTCCCGTCGCCCCACCCCAAGTTCGCTCGATATCAAAAACACGCCGTCGGCGCTCTCTTCCGCCAAGCCTATCGAGAACCTGGGTTCTATCGAGTACCCTGCGTCGGTCAAGCCGCAGAGCGCCGAGCTTAACGCCAAGAGTGAGCCTGGCAAGTTCCGCTACGACCGCGACTTCCTGATGCAGTTCATGGAGGTCTGCAAGGACAAGCCGGACAGCCTCCCCAACCTCGAGGAAATCGGTCTCGAGGCGGACACCTCCAGCGGATTTGGCCAGCCTCGCCGGGGAAACCGTGGCCCCATGGGCTCCTCCAGCCGCACCGCTCCCGGGCTCGGCATGCCCATGGGCAGTGGACGCCCTTTCACTGGCAACCCCATGGGATCGTTTGGCTACTCTGGACGTCAGGGCAGCAGCGGCGGCATGCCTCGCCCTCGCAGTGGCCCGTCTGGTGGCATGCACATGTCGAGGCCGCCCCGCGGAAGCAGTGGCCGAGGTCACCCCAGGAAGCCCCAGAACGACCCCGAGGTTGCTCCTCTTCAGGTTTCCGCAAACGCCTGGGTTAACGCACGCTCTGCCGGTACGGATGAAAAGTCGCCCGTCTTCATCGAGCGCAAGGTCAAGGCTCTGCTCAACAAGCTCACAGAGGAGAAGTTTGACTCCATCTCGAAACAGATCCTGGAGTGGGCCAACAAGTCTCGCGAAGAGACCGACGGCATGACTCTCAAGCTCGTCATCAAGCTTGTGTTTGAAAAGTCGACCGACGAGGCCCACTGGTCGGCCATGTACGCGAAGCTTTGTCGTCTCCTGCTGGACCAGCTTGACCCTGCGGTCACCGAAGTGATCGATGGCAAGTCGGTTTCCGGCGGTAGCCTTTTCAGAAAGTACCTTTTGGGCCGTTGCCAGGCCGACTTTGAGGCTGGCTGGAAGGCGCGTGAGGAGGCCGCTCTTGCGGCCATGTCGACCAACGAGGCCGACAAGCAGGCGGCAGCTCAATCCAACGAGGGCGACGCCCCGCTCATGAGTGACGAGTACTACGCTCTGCAAAAGGCGAAGCGTCGTGGCCTCGGTCTTGTTCAGCTCATTGGAGAGCTGTACAAGTTGGAAATGTTGTCCAAGGGTGTCATTCGCGAGTGCCTTGTTCGCCTGCTGGGCAACGTTGAAAAGCCAGACGAGGAAGACCTCGAGTCGACCTGCAAGCTTCTTACCACTGTTGGAAAGCAGTTTGAAGCCTCTTCGACTCAGCCTTTGGACCCCGTGTTCGACCGTCTCAAGGCCATCGTCAAGAACGACAACATTTCGTCGCGTATCCGCTTCATGGTCATGGACGTCATCGACCTCCGCAAGAACAAGTGGCAGTCTCGCAAGGAAGTTGTCCCCACGACGATTGCTCAGATCCACCAGCAGGCTGCTCGTGAGAACGCTGAGAAGGCTCAGGCTGCTCGTGAATCCATCTCCCGTGGTGGCTCCCGTGCTGGCCACTCTCGTCGCGAGGGCCCTCAGCCCGGCGAGTGGCAGTCGGTCGGAGCGACCGGCCCGCGCCCTCCCCAGCGCCCTACCGACTACTCCAACCTCGGTCGAGGCGTCAGCTCGGCCGGAATGGCGGCTGCGCCCACCTTTGGTCCATCAGGCGTATTCGCTCGTGGCAAGAAGGGCAGCGCCTCTGGCAGTACCCCGCCTCTTTCGCGCCACTCTTCGACGACCAACATGTCAAACATGTTCAACATTCTTAACGAGACTGGTGATGGGAGTGCGGCTGAGAGTTCCGAGGCTCCCCAGCGCAAGAAGCTCCAGCTTGCTCCCCGCACGAAGCCTCTGCCGGCTAAGGACGGCGACGGAAGTGACGAGGAGGGTTCGGACGAGGGTGAGGCCGAGATGACTGAGGAGGCGGCCAAGAACAAGATCAAGATGGACGCCCAGGAGCTGTGGGGAGAAAAGGACTCTGGTGGTTCTCGCAACCCGGAGGACGTTGTCGAGTACTACAAGGCTCTTCCTTCCGACTACCGCCACCTCCTTTCGGAGAAGCTTTGCGACGACGTATTCCGTATCGCCAAGCTTCGCGACGCCGAGGTTGTTGCTAAGGGATGGTCGGTTGCCCTCAAGGAGAACGCGGCCTCGCCTGGCGATCTGCTGACGGGCCTCGAGGGTAGGATGCCCACGCTGGACGACGACGCTATCGACTTCCCGCAAGCCTACAAGGCGATCGCGACTCTCATGCGCAGCCTGGACCTCAGTGCCGAGGACATTGACTCCTTGGTCGCCAAGATCGATGTCTACGGCGAGCCAAGGATCACGCCAAAGATGAAGCTTGAGAAAGCGCTGGGCCAAGTTGATGAAGAAGCTGCGAGTGCGTCGGCTTGAGTACACTCCATCCTTCTTTGTATACCCGCTCCAAGCAAACCCAGCATGGACAGCATATATCCTCTCGGTGCAATACGCCTCATTCCACCCTAACACCACACGTTGTCCTTTGTCTCATCTGATTCTGTGGCTTCTGACCCATCACTGTGTGTCGTAGTGTTTCTCGCCTTTGTTAGATGGATCCAGACTCATAATGCATGGCTTTCGTTTCACCTGTCTGACCATTCACGGAATCAGAAATTCCGAGAGGCACCACGTCAATCGGCCCTCCACTTCAGCAACCACCGTTCGTCTCAAACACCATCTGACGACATGGTTAACCAGCGGTTAGAAAGCAGGCTGCGATGGGTTATCGCTACCGGGGTCCTTGCTCGTGCTCTTCTGTTCGCAATAGTGCCCATACGGGAGGCACTTGAGCGACGGCCGGAGCTGACCTCTCCGTTAACCGCCTATCGAAGTTGTAAGTAACGCAGCTCTGAGACAATCGCTAATGTGCAGTGAAGGAAGGTGTATTTCTACAGCAACATGGCTTTGACCCGTACGCGGGAGGGGTCTTCTACCACGTAGGTCTGTGGACGGGAATTCAATTGACACTAGTCTCCGCTGCAACTACTCTTCTTCAGCAAGATCATCCCGATCACCTCATTGCTGCTCACTGCGTTTCTGTGGATTGGAGCAGACGTTGTGGCGGCCATGACTTTGGTGAGGATATGGAGAGTGAAGAGTGCTGGAAGCCAGAGAGACTTTCTCGTCGCGCTCATGTATGTCCACTGGTGCACCGGGCATGCTGATGATGCAGATACCTCTTCAACCCATACACGTTGGCGACGTGCGTGGCAAGATCGACAACAGCACTTGACAACCTTGTGATTCTTTGCGCTATCGCCAGTGCATGCCAAGGTATCTATCACTTTGTGATCTCGCTGACGCTCAGGCGCGGGTGTCCAGTCAATGACCTGGCTGTCACTTGCGGCGAACACGTCAATCTACCCCGCTCTCTTGCTCTTACCGCTGTTGCTGGTGATTCGCAAGGCCGTCGGAGCAACAAACGCACGACTGTGTGGGCTAGCTTTACTCTTCATCGCTAGCGAAATCGCATTGGTGCTCGTGAGCACGTCCGTGTTCGGGGACCAAAGCCTGATAAGATCGTGGGGTCTCATGTGAGTGTTTTCCGCGATCGATGCTGACTGTAGTCTGGGTGTCATCGACTTGACACCGAATGTCGGAATGTGGTGGTACTTCTTCAACGAAATGTTTGATCACTTCCGACCATTCTTTAGAGGCGTGTTCCAGGTGAGCTGAGTGGTCCCCTGCTGTGACTGATGGATCCAGCTTCACCTACTCATCTACATCGTCCCTCTCTGCCTTCGGCTGCCGGATCCACTTCAAGTTGTGCTGATAATGGTGGGGGCAATTGCTACGTGGAGAAGCTACCCGACATTGGGCGATATGGCCTTGTGGGCTGGTTTGCTGAGCTGCTTCCCCGAGCTCGTGAGGAGTAAGTGTGTCGCGCAAGTGGGTGCTGACTTGCGGATCTTCGCCACCCTCTCTTCTCACTTACTGTGCACCTCTACACTAGTATCCTGCTGCCACTCCTTCATTCGTTGTGGCTGCTGACGGGGTCTGGCAACGCCAACTTCTTTTACGCTGCCACGATGGTCTATGGTCTCAATGCCACCCTTGCTCTGGCCGACGTTTTAACCGCCGTCATCTCTTTCGACATCAAGCAACGCTTGCAAGGGTTACTGCACCCGCAAGCTGGGCCAGTCGTCGTTGTTCAGATGAACAATTTGGAGTAGAGAAAGCGTAGACTATACAATGATGACATTTATATTTACTGTAAGCTCTAGATCATAAGGAAAGGGCCCAAGTGAATGAAATAGTGATGACAAGGAAGTGGAATGGGGGTATGCTTGTGTTCCATGCAGAGTTCGTAATGTTGGAGGAATCGTCGGCCCCAGTGCGCTGAGCCATGTTGACAAAGTTGGATCCGCACTTGGTATTGATCGCCGAGGCCGCGTTATTAATGGTAGTTGTGTTCAGAGACGCAGACATATCCGTCAAGGTCGTGAGGTGGTTCATCAGGAGTTGCGAGCAGGGGGAGCAAGTTGGTGTTGACGATGGCGGCAGGCTGGCTTTGTCAGCAAGTAACCAACCGTGACTCACATGTTTCCAGACGGCAACTTCCACAAGTAAAGGTCGTCAGGCCCGGCACTTGCCAGTGCATCAATGTAGCAATAGACTCCACTCTCTGGGTGGACCAGCGTCGCAGCCGTTCGCATAACGTGATAGTTGCCCAGGCCCCGTCGCGCCTGCATGACTACGCCCGTCTTGCTCTGGTCGGAGCCGCAGTGTTGCTTTTCCCTTAAATCCTTGGAGAAATCCGTCATGTAGCCATCACAAGTGTCTGCCGACGGCTGAGGAGACCCCGTATACGCTATGAGATCGTTGAGGTAGGTGTAGTTGCGCGATTGCGCTGCTGCTTGAATCCTGGAATTGAAGCCGGAGGACGTCGTCAAGAGTAGCGAGAAGGGAAGGCACGAGATGAAGTTTGGGTTGGAGATCATCCCAAGCAGAAAGCCCAGACATTCCGTCGGCAAGGCATACGACATGCTGGTGTCGAAAGCCTGAGGCGCGTTTGGCGGAGGACTCGACGGGGGGTTGGTCGGAGCCTTTGGCAAATCGCTCGTCGCCCTCGCCTGATTGCTCGAGGTGGTGATGGACAGCAAGATGCTGGAGTCAACATTCCCGCTGACAGAAGCGCTGGGGCGGACAGCTTCCAGATTGCTGAGGGTCGGCGAGACGTGGTTGCTTTGATTATCGCTGTTGTTTTGTCGCGGTGAGACTGGCCGATGGGTGTGGGCGCCAGCGGAAGGGAGTAAACCGATACCAGTCACCAGCCAGGTAGCCAGTGCCAGTATCGGCAAGCGCATGGCTACCCCGGGACGGCAGAAGGTGGGGAGGTGGCGAGGCCGTCGAAGAGCGGGTGGTCGTGAACGCGAAACTCGTGTGGGGCAAGAGAGACAAGGAGATGAGAGAGTTGTAAAAGTCGAGCGGAGAGTATGACCCCCGGTCCTCTAATTGACTGGCTGTCTCTCGCTTCAGTATCGCGTCAATGGCGAGTGGCGCCGCTTACGGACGAATAAGCCAAGATACCTAAAGCTTAGGAAACGGTCTCGAATTCCCTGCTGGGCGATTGGAGCTACTCTGTGAGGCGCCCGGATGCCGTTTTGGGAACGAGAGCGCGAAGCTGGTATCCTGGGATTACTGCAGACAAGCACTGCGCTGGCTCTCTGGGCGCATATAAACATCTTGGCCCCTCCCCAGCGTAAATTGCATAAACATCCCATCCTTCGATCCTTCGATTCTGTTCCCATCCTTACAGTCCAGGGAGAACTTGCTGGCCCACTGGGCGGGTGCGGCACATACACACATCATTCAGAGCCAACAGGTGTGCAGTGCTCGTCACAGGGATTGCAAGCCCGAGCCGTGGGCAGTGGAGAGAGGAAATGGGTCACTGGGTGTACGGCCAGCAGGCCAGCAACGAAGTGGCCGCTTGTACCACCGTTTGACGTGTTCCGGTCAGGCACTCTCGTACTGATGGACTGCTTGTGCGGAGTCGAGGCCCATCCCGCGCAGGGATAGACAGGGAAGGGGGAAGAGGCTCTGGACGAACAGGGGGGCAGGACTATTTCAGAGTTTCAGGAAATCAGGGATTTTTGGCATTTGACCGGGTCAAGGGTACTGCCGAGGCCGCCGGCGCGCCGGTGCTGTCTGTGCGACCCATGCAGCCAGCGCCAACTATGCAGACACTAGAACCCCGACCCTCACCCCACCTTGAGACGCCGATGTTGACGTTCCACCGCAGTATTAATAGATAGCAGCCTCTCCCATCAGTCGCTAGTGCTGCGCGGCCAGCAGGCTCCTCGGCTGCCGGGCTCAAGCGCGGACAGTAGATGGGCCAGACTCTGATACGACAGGTCGATGTCAGAGCTTTGTTACCTCAGACCACTGCCCAGGGGTCAGCCCCTGAGCCCTTCCAGCCCTCTGCAGCCATCCGCCGAGAACAGCCAGCGAATGCCCAAGCATGGTACTCTATTAAACATGCGGACTGAATGCAAATGCTATTCAGCATACTCCCGAAACGTTGTTGCGACCGTGTCCCCTGCCGCTCCTAGCACGCGTGTCAAGCAAAACCTTCTAGCCTGGATCCCAAGGATCCGTGCTGAATACGTCTCCGTCGTGATCTGCTTTTCGACGTGCTGGGCAGCTGTCGTAACTCATAGCAGTCTACAATAGCTTGGAACGAACAATTGCGTTTGTTCTGTCGTGGACGCGTGAACGTGGATGGCCCAAGGTGAAGTACATCACTTGACGTCTACTTTCGGGCTGGATGCGCAACTTTCTAACCTTGGGATGCCCTTCGATCTGGAGTTCACAGTTGAACGTGAGTTCAAACGCGAATGTATATCAGCCACTTCGGAGCTCTAGATCCTCGACGTTCTTGCCTCCCACCGTACGAAGCAGTCCAAATCACATATGCTGCGAGACTTCAGCTCAGAACCACGCGGTTAGTCATGGTGGCAGCGTGTGCCGAAGTCGCTGCCTGTTGAGTTTAATCAAGTCCTCCTTTGAATCCCGTGTGAACAACGCGACGGGGGAAGCCTGACTAACTGTCTCGGTCTGGCAGTTCATTGACGAGCGTCGAGACCTCGCTTTCTATTCATCCAGCGGCTGACTGTGTTGCACGATACCACAATCACCGTGTTACATACTATCTCGGGCACCTCCGAAGAAAATGGTGATCGCGTACTCTCTTTATCTCGTCTTATCGCAGAATTGTTCAATGCTGCATGCAGACCTGGTGCCTCTGCTTTTAATGTGCCCTTTCGCGTCATCTCGACTGTTGGACCACTCTGCTTGGCCTATCATCCACTTATATAGCTCGTTGCAATCGAGCTCAGCACGACTTTGATCTGCATCTTCAGGCCGCTTGGCAAGATGCATTGCATGCTCTCATTCATACGGCTACGGTAATCAAGGTCGGCATGAAACTGACGGCTCGTTCGTCACAGCTCCGGGGCTCTGGGGCTCAGTGGGTTGTTCGATATCGGATCGATTCGTTGGCCTGGGGTTGCGGTAAAAGGCAAGGAAAATCACGAGCCAAAGGGCGTTCCAGCCCATCTGGAAGTAGAAAGACGCTTGAACGTTTTCCCTGTTTGCAAGGCCGCCGGGGTTCACACTAAGAAGGCCCGCCTGAACCGCAAAGCCAATGGCAGCTCCCATCTGGAATGCTACCTGGAGAGTCGCCCCGGCCACCGCACTCATCTCGGGGGGCACGGAAACCATGATCATTACGTTGACGGCAGTGAAGCAGGCTGCATTCCCGCCCGAACCGATGATGAAGGCGGGGAATAGCCATCTCCAGTACTCGGTGCCAACAAATGTGTGAGGCCGGCTCATGAGCGCGTACGCCACGGTACCTAGAGCGCTACCGATGGCGACAGTCCACCGCGGCCGTGACACCAAGGTTGGGAACGCGGAGAGCACCATCACCACCACGAATGCCGAGATACCCTGCGGGAGCACCCTCGCAGCCGCCAAGAGTGCACGCTCATGGTGAACAGAAATGAATATCTCGACCAGCGCCAAAAAGTTGACTCCCCACCATGCGTAGATCGGCATGGCGAACAGGATCCAAAGCGCAAAGTTTGGAATCCTCCATGTTGAGTTGGGAAGCAATGCCGTGGAAGCTGATAACTGCCCTTCCCAGACGAAGAACGTAGGGAACAGAAGTATGCCGAGGATGAACGGCACGATGAAGCCCGGCTTCTTCCAGCCGTAGGAAGCTCCGAGTGTGAGACCGAGAATGATGAGAACAATGCCAGCGAGCATCAGAAGACTGCCGACGAGATCGAGCCGCTTCAATTTCGACTCGCCTTCGGGGCACTCGTGCTGCATACCGATGACGGGAGGCACCACCATGAAGGAGAGGAGCGCCGCCGGGAGGATGATGATGGCAAGAATTCTGAAAAACCATCTCCAGTCCTGCATTTGGCCGCCTTGAGGAATGTAGGCGACGAAGCCCGCGACAACGATGCCTGCCACGTTGGCGATGGCACCCGAGACCCCGTAAAGTGTGAAAGCCAGTTCTAGCTCTTTGGTTTCAAACACGTAGACTATCAGTCGATAGGACGAGGGGATCAGGCACGCGCCAAAGATACCCGACAAGGATCTCAAGACGAAAAAGCTGTACTTTTCCGGAAGAAAGCTGATAACCAAAGACAGAATGCCGAGGCCCAAGAATCCATAGACGAAGACGGGTCGAGGCGAATAAAGATCCGACACCCTGCCAAAGAAGAGCAGGAACGCGGCGAAAGTCACGGAATACGACGTGATGACCCACGATTGCTGTTCGAAAATGATGTTGAGGTCTTTCGAAATTGAGCCGGTCAGAACGAAGAAAGCAGAGTAGCACAATCTGCACGTAAGCTGGAATGCCATCACTCGCAAGAACCTACACATCAATGAACAACCCAAGAGAGAACAGACCGAGAAGCGTCCACTTTGTGGTCTTGGAGAACGTTGGCCGAGATTGAGATCCAGATTCGACGGCCTCATCCGGAATGACCTGTGCCTTCTCGGGCTCAACGGCTTCCTTGCTGCCGTCCCCGACCAGAGTCTTGGATTTGGCGGAACCCGGCCTGGAGGCAAACGTGACTGGCGTTGCCGTGTCAGAGTCGACTGGCGTTTCGGTAGTGGGCAGTGCCACGCTGGTTTGGAGATCTAGGTGCGACATGTTGGATTGTCGGCCACGGTGTTGACGCTTCTGCTACGACCGTCTCTTTATAGACCATGCGCGTTGTGGGCAATGCTGGCAGCCCTCGGTCATCTCGAATGCAGCTCGCCGGAGATCTTTGTAAGATTCATACGCCGCTGTGAGGAGCCAACTTTTGACTGGTCAGATCACTCAATACGGGTCCGGAACAATGAAACTGGCTTCAGCTTCGGCATCCGAGAGCCCTCTACGATTATGCACTGCATGCTCCCCGTTGACGTGTTGACCTTAATCAGCTTTTCAGAGAGGACCGACGGCGAAGAAGGCGCAGCTGTGTCAGCGGAGCTTGTGTGCGGGGGCAACGGCGGACATGCGCATGAGGGAGATCTGGACTTCAGCTTGGTCATACCGAATCTGACAGTGACAACCATGGGGTCGGAGAGGCATCCTTCCGGACCCGATCGCGCGAGGAATGATTGTTGTCTGAAATTACCAACCTTTTCTTCCATGGTGGCAGATCGCATCGAGCTCGGTGTCCGAGCATCGCTGTCGCGCTGAACGGGCCACCTAGCGGTTCCGCCCGCCATGTATTCAGCATCGCTCTATCTGGTTGTTTGACGCATCGAGTTGAGTGTCGGGCGTCAAATGCGCGCAACGGGCTGTGTCTCAGGCGTCCGGGCGCATGCCTACCTCGTCCCGGGCATGTGGTCGAGGGGCGTTCACTCATAGTCAATAGCTCATGGTGCGGTGCGCACAGTTGCCATTACTCCAGTCTCACGGAAACAGCGGGGCTGACGTATTGTTTTACAGAACGATAAGCCAAACATTCTGGGGCGGTGACCCTTAGTCAGCTCATACTCGTACCCGGAGCCCGGATACGGCTGGAAGCAAGATACATGTGATGACTATCCCCAAAACGCACTATCCTTACATTTACTTGGGCTTCGCAGCCTCAGCCTGCAGGTCAGCAGCCTCCAGAAGCCATACATACCTCCTGAAGCTTGGCAAAGTCAGCCGCGGCCTGTTCGGCGTCCTTAGGCGGGTTGTTGCGAAGCTGGTCCTCGACCTTTAGGAACTTGACAGTGTCCGCCTGCATCTCGGCGTTCGGGCGGGCAGGGAAGTCGGAGGCAGCCCTGTCAGCAGCAACATCGGCCTGGGAGTCCGTCTAATCCCGTTAGGTAACAACGAGGTGGATGAACATACCGGATCGACACCCGACCAGCGAACTTCAGCGCCCTGCTTCTGACCGTTAGCCCACGCTACAGAAGCCCTTCAACTCACAGAGGACATGAGACGGACCCACGAGCGGGTGGAGGCGCGAGCCGAAGCACGAGCAGTGAGGACAAACATGGTGAATAAGAAGGGTGAGTTTGAGGTAGGGTTGGACGCTACGCACGTAAATCCCTCGCCTTTTTAAACACGCTATTCATGTCGGTCGTGATCGGGTCTCACCCGGCTGCAGCATGGAAGGCGACCGAAACGAGCTGACGTAACACACGGTCTGGTGATCACCTGATCAGTCGCACCGCAGACCCTATTCAACGCCGCTGACTATGTCTCGCCCACCTCGAGAACGACTGCTTAAGGGGCTTATGTTTGAGCGCTTGCGAAGATCGACATTCCGAGTGCGAGCTTCCTTTCGTCCAACGAAGACTCCGCGTCGGATTATGCAAGATAGGATGGCTGCACAATTGACGCCCCGCATTCTGCGGTGGTGGCGTCGAGATGGAGACAGCCCTGCGTCGCGGCGCACCAGGCGAGCGCCTGCAGCCTCCTACGTACACAAGTTTTTGGCCCGCCCAATACGAGTAGAGCAGAAACGGAGGTCCTCGGTGAGGTCGGACGGCGACCAGCCCGACGATTGTCCGAGCGCAACCGACGGCGGTACCCGGAAGGGGCCCCTGAGATTATCATGTGGACACCCAATGAGCTCGCGGAGTGTGGTCATCGGTCCGCGCTTACACGCGACATCTTGATTGTCGAAGGAGCAAAACGAAACCGCAAGGATGCAGGGGCTGTGCACCTATTCTTCTGCATCAAGTGAAGTGTGTGAACTTGAGCATGACATGGTCGGATGCCTACCTCGCAAAGGTGGGATGGAGTGACGTATTCGCCCAGGCACTTCAGCAGGCTCTGCACAGGTGCGGCTGCGCACATGACTACTCGAACCTGGCTCAGTGGCGAGTCGTTTCCCCGTATTCAGGACGCTATGCTAAATAATCTCATATATCTCTGGGAGGCAGTGCCGCGACTTTGGAATAAGTGGAACCACCACCGGTTACTGTTCAACTTTTTCTTCGATCGCTTACCTCTCACACAAACACACCGTACTTCTCCAACCATGATATACGTGTATGTGGTCTCTGCAACTCGTTGTTACGAAGTCTGACTTTAGATTCATCATCTTCCTGATAGTTGTTCTGCTGATCGTTCTGATCGGATACATTTGTAAGTGACATTTGTAAATTGCACTGACCTCAGTCAAACGGAGCAAGTACTCAATCGACAAGCGTCGTCATCCACAGGATATAGAGGGCGGTCCTCCAACACTCCGAGAGGTGACAGGCAGTGTGCTGCACAGGGGTCACCCGCATGACGCAGGGCACACAAGCCATGGCATGGTGCTCAATACCGGCCCGAGCCTCTTGGAGGAACGACGACGCAACCGTGAGGCCGCGAGATACTCGCGTCCATGGAATCGCATGTACGATGGAGATGTCGAAGGTGATATTGAGCTACCGACATACAGTGGGTCTCTTACACTGCATCTACTAACTGTCAGCGGAACGAGCAGCCCCGGGAACCACACTGATGACCGACGGAGACGGCAAAGATGACGACTTTCCGCCACCGCTCTCGCGACCCGGGTCTTTCAGGTTGGAGCGAGAAGTGCAGCTACCGCAGATACCCCCAGTGGCCAGGACGAGGTCCTAAGCTAATTTCCGATTGTATCTATGCTCCATGTATAATGTTCATTACACTAGTTCCGTACGTATGGCGTTACAAACAATGCACAACGCTCAAGAGCATGTTATGGGCATATCAGGGCTCAAGGGTCGATCTCGGTGTCGAAGATGAACCAGGCCAACGCCCTCATCCCAAAGGCGAGCTCCTCGGCGGTGGGCCGGATGAGGCGGGGAGGAAGCATGAAGCCATACTGAAGAGTCAGCAGAGGCATGGGCAAGCCACTCTTACCGTTCCAGTGTCCCGCATCTCAAGACTGTATGACCAGCGCACTTCGGCAGTGGCGTAGGCGAAATCCATCGCGTCTCCGGCAGAGCTTTCATCAGCTTTGCCATGTTCGTGTAACCTACCGATACGTCAGATCGCAGGCTTGACCTGTCTGATAAGACTGCCCTTCACTCATGCGCATCGCCTTGGCAGCCCCGAGACCAGCCTCCATTAGGTTCTCGGCGTCCGCCGGGAAATCCTCGCACGAATACGCATAAGGGAACATGACTACTGTCAGCATCGCGCCGAGTCCGCGGTACTTACACAACTGCCCGTAAGAGTGGACATCAACAAAGGCTTTGATAGGGAGCTCGCGCTGTCCATCGGCGGTGCCATTCTGGAGGTAATTGCCCATGATGCGGGTCTCCTTGGCTTCGAAAGGCTCCTGACCAGAGTAGCTGTCCGAACAGGCGAGTCGCGAAGGGGTGAACTGATATCCCCAGTTGGTGTTGAGATCGATTCCTGCGTGTCAGCTGGCCAAGAGACAACGATACGTACCCTTACAAACGAGCCCGCCAACTTCCTGCCTGTTCTTCTTCCACATTCTCGAGTGCTCATGGCTATAAACGTAGCCGTCTGGGTTGATCATGGGTACGACGGTGAACGTGTAGCTGCGAAGAAGCTCCTTCCATTTGCCCTTGGGATTGTGGCTAGCGTCAAGGACGATGGCGTGAAGCAAAAATAGCGCCGACGACGGGCCGACCCACTCACGAGCATGTTGGCCAGACTGAACAACAAACTCGTACCTTGGCAAGTCGTCCTCTCCCTTTTTCTGTCCGGCACGAACACTCCAGGATCTGATGGGGCGTCCCTCCTCGGTCGTGCCGAGATCGTTTTGAGTGACAAGATCAGGGAAAGCGTGGACAAGAGCGTTGCCGAACAGCAGCATGTCGTCAAAGGAATGGTACTCGTCGTGGAAGGGTGTCAAGATGTCGTTCATGTCCCATGGCGGGTTTCCCGGGTCGCCAGGTTCATCAAGCTCAGAGACCAGCGAGGGTCGGGTCTCCTCCACTAGCTCCTGCAAGTCGGGAATCATGGTAGACACATCCCAGCTGCCAGGAAGGGCAGAGAGCACAGCGTTCCATAAAGCAGACGGTACGCGCACGTCGACCGTGGTATTACCCACTCTCCAAATGTCGAGGTCAAATGACTGGAAGATTAGCTTTCTGTGATCACCGAGCCTCCTTCAGGCCAAACATAGCGATGACGTTCACCGAGCTGTTGCCGAGCCACCGAACCACAGAGAACAACGGGCCAAGAAACCAATAGCTCCACTCACCTTGAGTACATTCACCAAAACGTCCCTCCGATTCCGCGACATCCCCTGCAGATCGAAACGCTTAACTGATTGCCCATCGTACCGCTCTTGCGTGGTTGGTCGATGGTTGCGGGTAGGCTGCGAAGCGAAAGGCACTTGGTCCCCTTGACCAGCGTCCGAAACTAAGCCGGCAAGTACAGCAGGGAGTGCGAAGGCAAGCAGAAGAGCCCTCATGGCGATATGCGTCGATTACACTTGATGTGATAGCTAGATGAGATACTGGATGGTCGTGATGAATGAAGATGAGAAGATCCCCGAGGTTCCGCTAACACAGATTAAGATGCGGCTCCAGACTGGGAGCTCAGGTACGGATTTCGCACAGTCAGTCAGTTTCCGTCTCAGGATCACATTCCGCATATCTTATCCCTTGCGCTTACACAACTTTGTCTTGGAGTGCAATGCGCCCAACCCAGGACTGCTCGATTGCATTGATGAAGGACGTTGCACTACATGCGCAGAAACTGCGGCATTCACCCCTAGGTGGCCGCTGCGCCAAGAGAATGGACTGCATCAACATTCGAGTAACAAACCGAAGTGACTATTGTTCACGTCTAATATCGCTTGTATCCATCACGGCCGTCGTAGTAGCTGTTGTTGTAATCTCCTCGTCCCCCAACGGCCCCACCACGGTTCTTCTTGTACCCCCCTCTCGTTGGAGTGCTGCGATAATATCCTCCATCATCGTCATCGTGATAGGTCGAACGCCGTTTGTACAATGCTTGCTCGTGGGAGTCATAAGACGACCTGCGCTGATGCGGATACGTTGGCGCTGGAAGTGGGGGCATTTCTGCAGCGAGAGAGAGATGGCTCTGCAAAGGGACGCTCTGCGAGTTTTCGCCAGCAGCCTGCGCGTCCAAGATCGGCTGAATTAATACCTCCAGCTGCTCAACCTGAGCTTTGATGACCTCCAGAGTCTTCACCACTAGGTTGATGGACGTTGATGAAACGGGCATGGGCGTAGGGGGGACCACAGTTGCACATGTCTGTCGCGGCGTGCCGACGTTCCGGGAATTGGCAGGACGGTCGTATCTGGCCATCTCGTCTCGACGGTTTCGCGGACCCGAGTACTCCGGGGGCTGGTCAGCATACTCTCTGTTGATTCTACGCTCCAACGGCTCCTTCGTGCGAGACGAGGAACGAGGGGGCGAGGCGATGCGTCCTCTCGGGGACACAGATCGCCTCCTAGCATGATCGCGCGCGGCGTCGGTATACGACTGCACAGAGCGACTGTTGCCCGACTCAACCTCCGATTGGGCAGCCCGAGACATCGCAGAGGCGTCCTGGGAGGGCGTGGCATGCGTCGAGGACTTGGCTGCGCCAGATTGGGGATCTGGGTTCTTGTTCGCCATCTTCGCCTGGCCATCATTGGTGTTTGGCAATTGGCCCGTCTCCTTGGGGACGGAGGCTCCTTTCTGCTGCTTCAACGCCTTCAGTTTTTCCTTCAAAGCTTGCGCTTTGTCATTCGTCGGTGTCGACTTGTGCTCAGCACCAGTAGTCGAGTTCTCTCGCTGCAAAAAGGACTCGGCAACTTGCGTGATGGCTGTCGAGGAGGCATCAGTACTCCTAGCGGCGCGGCTAGCCTCCACTTGAGCTTTGAAGAGTTTCAACTTTTCGAGAGAACTCAACTCATCGGGGCCAGTGGCCGCACCGGCTTCAGCGTTGCCGTCTGCAGACAACGCGGCAGGGGGTTCGATCCCTACTAGATTGCTTAAATCTTTCAGGGTAGCGTCTATGTCTCGATTCTCAGACGGGAAGGGCGCGAGAGGTGGGGTCTTGATGCGAGTATTTCCTCCGGGAGCTCGGGGCATCGCTGAGCTGGGTGAATTCTGGGATTCAGAGTGGCGAGGGGTGCTCTTTGGTCCAGAGGAGTATGTGTTGTAAGAACGGTACTCGTGAGAAGAACCGTGCCCACGATCACCGTGATTGTCCCACTTCGTATCGCGTCGGGGCGTGTTATAGCTGTTTAACCCGTTGTCACCGTAGTCTAGTGAAGTTGGGCCTTGCAAGCCCCGTCCATTGCGTTCGTACCGCGGGTTGTATCCATTGTCGCGAGGGCGTTCGTCGTCGTTGTCCTTCCGGTAGCGTTGCGGGTGCTGTTGCTGCTGCTGCACCATCTTTGCTCTTCTCTTAGCGGCATAGTTGGGGTCAAAGTTGTTTCCCTTGTACCGGCCGGTAGGATCGTACGGCATGTTGCTGCAGCCGTCAGTGGGATCGCGTCGAAAGGAAGCAAGGACGCTAGCTTGCAGGATGAAGAGTGACCATACCTTGCTCAGTTTTGAAGGTCGCGGAGACAGCGGCTGTAGAATGATCTCTGCACGTGCTGCAAGCACTCGTCACTGGAGCAGGGGGGTTAAGGATTGAAAAGAAACGAGCCAAAAGTCGAACGCAAAAGACCTGGTCGAGAAGTGAACGAGGTGGTCCGCAGGTTACGCGCACGCCAGGTGAGATTTGCCGACGGAATGCGAACGGTGCTGCTGGTTGTTTGATTACGGACTGCGGCTGCATTCCCTTGTTCTAGCCACTACCGAACAGGCCAATCGCGACCCTGGGCAGCGCGGCAGCGCGTCTTTATCCGTGCCTGAGTCCAAAAGCCCCGTGGTCCCAAGTGCGTCATGAACTAGTCCCATCTCGTTTCGAAATCGCATTCTCCTCTTTGGATCGTTGCCGCTCCACAAACATGCCCGTTCTACCCACGAATTCACCATCTCCAGAACGCTACGAACGTTCTCCAACTCCCGAGCCCGTGGGAAACGGGGAGGGCCCGTCGAAGCGGCCGAGGTTGACAACGGATGGAATCCAACGTTACAAAGTGAGCCAGTGGAAGGAAAACAGCGTTGCTGACCTCAGGTCGAGAAGCTGATGGCGAATCCCGAGCGTGAAGTGCGGCTACCGGCCCCTCAGGGCCCTTTTGCCAGTGAAATTCTGGCGCGCATGCCAAAGGACATTATCAAATCCGTTTCGGGATCCGCCGCTGCTGCTGGGTCTGGCGAGTTTCACGTGTACAAGAACAGTCGAAGGCGAGAATTTGAGAGAGTAAAGCTCATGGAGGAGCAACAGCGTGCAGTAAGGATTACGGAGATGACCTCTGTGCTGACCAACAGCTCTCCGAACAAAAGGAGTTTTTGGCACGACAAGCAGCCAGAGATGCCGAGGCCGAAGCGAAGACAGCCAAGAACCGGTCCAAGCGCCAGAAGCGGAAAGCTGCTAGGAGAGGGGGTGCCGCGGGTGATAGCAAAAAGGAAGAGGCTTCCACGACTCCTTCAACCAGCAAACTGGCGGCGGCCCCGTCCAACCCAGAATCCGCTGCGCCAGCGGAATCGAAGGCCGACGACGCGCGCGAGGGCACCGCCCCTACGGTCGCGACCGGAGTGGAAATCAAGGTCTTGGACGACGACTGAGTTATGTACGATAACATTGCATTGCACCAGATGATATTCCCTACTGATGGTCACACCTCGCTTGCTTCTCTGGAAGTTTCGGCCTTGCTTACGCTCTTTGACAACTCCAGATGGTCCTCTGATTCCTTCTTGGGACAATAGAGAGTGATGTGGCCCAAGTCGTCTAGGTTAAACACGATAAAGGCCACAATGACGATGAACTCGGGAAGTACTAACAGCACACCGACAGAATACGTTTCGAGGATAAACCCATCAATCTTGGTGGCCGCCAACACTCGGTAGATGCTCTCAAGCATCAAGGCACAACCGCACAACACGACTACGATAGTCGGGAGTATGACATTGTTTGTAGAACATTGGAGTCGGTGCCAGTGAAGGACCAGAAGACCGATGGGGGCGACAATCACCCACGACGAAATGAAGATGAACAGCGCACCTGACGCAATCCGGAGACTCTTTGCAGTGTCAAATAGGCTAAAATCGAGTTTGTTGATCGCGACGATTTGCAGTACGGCACCAATGACCCCGATGACGGAGAAGACGACCAGGACCAAGTGACGAAGTGGCCCCAGGAACCTTGTGAATCGTCCAAAGTCACGCCCGCGCACGACGCAGCTCCTAGCCGATGAGCAGGATCAAACACGTTCACTAACCACTCGTACAGGAGCATCAGAACAGCCTCTGCCAGGAAGAGAAAGCCGGCGACGAGCAGAACGCCCGACGCGATAAGGAGTGCCTGAAAGTTGGATGCTTTGGTCGATGTCTTGGCCACCTCGTACCGAACGACAAAGGTGGCAACGCGCACTGGAGTAAGCGGTCTGCGCTTATTGTTTCACTCACTCGCCGAGAACAGGATCAAGAGGTTATACATGCTCTTGTGCTTGGCCGGCCGTAGCAGCCTCCTGGCCACCAACGCTGCAGCCAACACCCCATACACGACAGCCAGTGCGATGGACTGG
This sequence comes from Trichosporon coremiiforme, assembly GCA_039545355.1. NCBI lineage: Eukaryota > Fungi > Basidiomycota > Tremellomycetes > Trichosporonales > Trichosporonaceae > Trichosporon > Trichosporon coremiiforme. Next base: position 1,334,711 of record BCJJ01000006.1, read on the forward strand.
GGCTTGGATATTGACCTTGTCAGGATTTCGAAAGGATTGAGATAAGTTGACATGTTGTGAGCTGGAGTGCAAGTAAGTGTTTTGACGCGACTGATCTAACGAACATCACACAATATGTACATAACATAAGTAGAGTTTCGCTACGTGAGCTTGGATCCCCCTTCCATCAACACCTGCGCGTCGCCGTCGGTCTACAGCCTACTTCTGACCGTGTGAGGAGGTCAATGCGCTAGCTTAGGGTTACACTACGCGGCATAGCAAAGTGAAATCGTCCTCTGCTCCGTGAGCGCTTCGCTGTGTCCAACGCCGTGCGACGAGTACAGAAGACGCATCGCCGTCATATTTTGGCTGTCATGGTTTATCTATACAGTTCCTGCGATTGCTTACTTTACGTTTGGCTGATGCGGTTGCTGTTTGACTGAGGAATAGGCCGACGTACGTGCCAGTTTCGGCACAATAAGTCCTCGCGTTAAAAATAGACTTTCAGAAGCTCTCTCTGCCTGCAGCCGACCCAGCCGACTCTGTAGACAGCATGGGTTTCGCTTGAGCATCAATGAGAAGAGTACAGCACTACTCGGCTCGGGTAAAAGACCATCGGAGTGGTCCCCGTGCCCACGCAATGCCCTCACCTCGCTATCTGTTCATGGGACCACGTCGGGCCGCATGAATATGCCAGACTGAACTATCCTCGTGATCGCACGTTGACCGATGTCTTAACCACATGATGTGTTGAAAGAGGGGCACGTCGTCGCAACCTCATGCGAAACCGCCCGGGCTCACCCTCCTACGTCAACCCCCTGCAGTCAAGCTAGTCAAGACCGTGCCTGCTGGCCGGTTGATGCACGATCACGCACGACAATCCTCGTTGACGGGGTTCAATTTACCAGTAAGCTCGCACAAAATATTATCGTGTGCAAGACCCCCCGCACTCCGCCCTAGAATACAACCTCGGTCAGATTGGAGAACAGCCCCCTTCGGCTGGGGATGGCGGCGGACTACGACCATCACCTGGGCCACACCTCGGTCACCTATGACCAACGGTTCCAGCCTTGCCGATAGGTCTTCATCGCGGTCGGCTTCTCATCTGTAGGGGCTTAAAAGGGCAGCACGTTGCTGCCCGTTCCTGATCAACCAATCGCTCTGTGTCCCCCCCACCTCGGTTCTCGGTCAGGACCACGGAGCCGTCGGTCCGAGAAAGGAAATAGTGCAATGCAATAGCGATGCTCCACGACCAGACAGCAGAAAGATTCGGAAATGCAGGTAGTGATACATGTCTAGATTGTCTATGAATACAAGGGGCCGATGAAGCACCTGTGATGGAGATTATACAACTTCGTAATGATGCAATGGTTCCCTACGCCTTGTACATGTACGAATGTTTAAGCTGCACCGGCTGCTGGGCGGACCGCCCATGAAGTGGGTAAAAGTAGCTGCCCTTGGGCAGTGATGACGGCGAGGAGGATGCCGTGGAAAGCTCCGGGCTTGACATATTGCTCGACGAAGAAACAGAGGTGCCGCGGTGGTGCAGAGAGGGGCGTCCGGCAGAAGTCGTTTCGCGACGCTGCATCGAGGCAAAACCAGAGGCAGGTCGTGGGCTCGAAGGCAGGCTCTGAGTCGCACGCGTCCGGGATCGAGTGCGCTTCGGCTGCATCGATGGGACAATGGTGATGGAAACCGGCTGTGACCTGGGCTTCGGAGTAGGCTGAGCGGGCAAGACTTCGGCGTCGTCCTCGTCGTCCTCGTCGTCGAAATCAAAGTCGAGCTCTGGGTTGTACGGCGGGAAGTGGACTAGAGGCGCGTGGTAGGTCGCCGGGGCAGGCTTATGCCCAGAGGTAGGGGGTAGGTTGATAACGGTCATGATGTTGCAGGGGATATGGTGAGGTTCAGATAGTTGTGGTGGTTGCTGCGGCTGTTGAGTATGAGGGAGACGATGCGACAACAAGCGCTGCGGCAATATATACTCTGCGAAGGCGACGCATGACAGGTGCGGTGTTCTGTGTCGCAACGAGTTAGTCATTCCGTTAGCGAGCGGTCATTCGTGCTTACGGTGGCCGGCGGCTGACCTTCGTAAGCTCGATCGGATCCGTTCGGGTTCCAGGGCAAGCCCATCGGTCTTCGGTGCAGACCCTAGGCCTAGGGTCCGAGTCGGATTTCTCCTGCAAGGTGCCTGGCAGAATTTTGAGTTAGGCGACGTTGGGTGGCTGCGGCCCGAGCCGGTCGTCCTCGCGTCCTCTGGGCCACATGGTGCATGGTGCAGGCGGACAGGATAGCTCACCGCTGGCCTCCGACCGGCTGGCTACACCCAAGACTCACCGTCGGTGCCGTGCCTTGCCGCACACGCCATCGTGCATTGGTCAGACAGACCGTCTGGTCGTGCCCCATCGCTTCCATGTGACCTTCCCACCACAGTCCCTTTGTTCCCTCCGTACCTGACTTCTAACGTCTCAAATCAAGGTGCTTCATCTCAAAGCTTAGGACGCCCAATCTCAAAGGCTGTCATCCTGATCTCAAAGGCTGCTCTCAGCATCTCAAACGTCTTGCTCCAAATTCGCAGAGACTCTCCGACTGGAGACGTTCTAGACGCTCTGTCCGATCGCGACGATCCCGATTTACGTCCCTCCATAGATAAATCCACTGCGCATTATCTGAGGCAATGTCCGAAATGCCACCGGCCAAGCGGCCGAGTTCCCCAAGCGTCGCAGATGTGCGAGACCGAACCACCGCGTCGACGCGGGTGACTGGTACCTGAGCTACAAGGGATAGTCGCTTATGGTGCCGGGCCTGGCCGAAGGGGTTGCCGTGATGATTGCTGCTGTCCTCGGTGAGGGGCGGCGCCGCATGATGGCCGTCCCTAGCTACTCTAATCCTGGTGGCCTGCACCCATGCACCCAACGTGACCACTCCAAAGGTTTCCAGAATTTGGATGCAGTAGCTCTATTACGCTGATGCATGCCGCGCCATACGTCGCTACTCCGCATGTCATGCGCACCGTGAATAGTCGCAATAGCCCAGGCAGACGCACACCATGCATCGTGAGCCCGATAATCGACGGCCGAGGTACCCGAGTCCGCCGCCCACCTGTTTCCGCTGTCAGCAGACCTTGAGGACCGAGCCTCCTGGAATTTGACGCGCCCGCCTGACCGCAAACCACGTCGTCCCCTCGGCACAATCGACACATCGCTACGGATCGGTTCCAGCTGACCCTAACAGCGCCGCCCCGCATGGCGGCAAGACTGCAAACGACGGTCCCTACTTCTATTTGCGTGCGACCGAGCTATTGCGAATCGCGTCCCAGTGGAACTGCGGCACTGCGGACTACTGCGGGGTCGCGGGAGCGCGACTGATCGCACATGCGTACTTGTGCATGCACGCCTGGCCGTCCTTTGCTTGCCAAGCGAAGCTGACAAGCTCAGCCTTTGTTGAAGGCGTCGAGCCTGCCCACTACATGTCCAACATGTAACGCTTACTCAGCGCTCTCTCAAAATTGCGGCCCGCAAAAGCTACTCTTAGCCATGGCATGCGGTATGCGGCATGCGGCATGGCTGTGCTGGTATTGAGGCTTGACTAATCCCTGTCCCGTGATCTGCCGAGAGATCGCCGGGGGCGAGAAGTTTAATTTCGCCCCGAGTGCGGGGGCCGAGTCCCCCGTCGCCGATCTTTTGGCACACGTGGCACAGACTGCGAGAATCTTAGCGGACTTGGCGCCCTTACTCCGTCCCTCGTACTTGGCTGCCAAGCTTAATGGCAACGTACAGGGCCCAGACTCGGTCTCGACTAGTCGGTGCTTCGTCAGCCCAGTCCAGCCTCGTCCTGGTCTCTTGGGTCTTTTCTTAGCCGCTTGGTTTTTCATGTGGGCTGCGTCGAAGGGCTCCTATTGAAGTATTCGTAGTGGGGCTAATGGACATTGGGGGGAGTTTGAGTCATCTTGTCCGCAGCGCGTCAACAACAATGACACCGCTCTCAGTGCTGCACATGCTGCACAGTACTCTGTTGACGTATTAAACTGGCCATCCCCATGCCGAGACCGCGTCAAACGTCCTCACTCTTCAATTACTCTGCCTCGCGCCACCACACCACAGCTACAATCTTCCCTCTCGCGACCGCCATGATCATGAGCTTTCTCTCGCGCTCTCTTTCTCGACGATCATCCACCAGCTCGACGTCGTCCTCTGCCAGTGAACAGATCCAGTCACGTGCCGACGACGGTTTCAACCCTAGTCCTGCAATGTACTGGCATGCTCCCTGTGCGACCGCGCCCTTTTACGTCTCCCAGCGAGAAGCCCGCAAGATCGAGCGCAACTACCAGAAGATGTTGCGAAAGGGTATCGTGGAGTATCCCAGGACGTGAGCTCGCGACGTATCAAACCCGAACGGTCTCGGCTCCAGGCTCCCCGCCTCACCATCTCGGTGTCCACACGTGATCCAAGTGCTCAGCTGGCAATACCCTTGCGCCTGCGACGTTACGTGCGCACCCCACGCTCCGCACCCCGCACCCCACATGAAGGGTCGACACACTCATAGAACCACATAGAGACATTGCAATACCAGAAAAGGACCCTTCGAAACGACACTGGGGTAACCGGACACTCCTCTTAAGTACATTGCATAGGACCGCAATCGCCGCGCGCTGCCAGCACCTCCTATCGGCCACACCAAGTAGTTAGCCCCGCCTTTCGAGCCACAAGATGCGGGTTTCCGGTCTGTAGACTGTTATCGTTCTCTGTGTCATGAATTCTTGGCTGGCAATGCATGATACAGTTCGGGGAGAGTCGGAGCGTTGCAAGTTCTGGGCGACTGGTGGCGATAAGGCTCATTGTCAGGAGAAATGGAGTCAGTCTCAACCGATCTGATCCCGTTGTGGGCCTTATCACTACCGGCCCTGACGACTACGGCTAGCTTGGCAGTCACTCAATCATAGTCTTATCAGTCTCAATGGATCGATCTTCAGCCCCGGGAGCGAAAAGTGAGGTATAGTGGTCCCACACACACTGACGCGAAGCCTTGGATCCTGGGAGTAGATAATGATAAGCCAGGATACAATGCAGCCCAGCTTTGACCAATGGGCCAGACTGACCCAATCAACGCCTCGCCTTCATCCGAGATCGTGGCCCCGCCAACTTCTTGGATCCAACCACGAAGGGACTAGGCATCAGCGAGGGCCGGAATTGCTCGATATCCGTGGATCTGAAAGTCCGCTGCGACGACTTTAAAGCAGAGCAGCTCTCACGCAACTTGTCGTTCCAGCATCAAACTTTCTCCTCATCTTAAACCTCTTCTAACTCTTCTCAACATGGTCGTGAGTATCCTCGGCCCATGACACTCAACAGTCGCTAACGTCATGTCAGAACGTAACATACGACGCCTCTCTAGACATGATTGTGCCCGGTGCCGACGGCACTGATATCGTCTACAACATGGGCGACATTGGCTTCAGTGAGTTGCTCGACCTTGGCCAGCTGCTGACTACAAGTCATCCTCTGTATGGCCCTGGTTTGGCTGATGGTTCCTGGAGTCGGCCTTTTCTACTCTGGACTTCTGCGACGAAAGAATGCGCTCTCCATGATTCAGCTCGCCATGCTCGGCGTCGCAGTTGCCTCCTTCCAGTGGTTCTTCTGGGGCTACTCGCTCGCCTTTTCCGAGACGGCCAACGCCTACATCGGTGACCTCAAGCACTTTGGTCTGATGAACGTTCTCGAGGCTCCTTCCATGGGATCAACTCGTCTTCCCGCCATTCTGTTCTGCGCCTACCAGTCCTGCTTCGCCATGATCACGATCGGAATTACGGCCGGTGGCTTTGCCGAGCGCTCCAAGGTCGGACCGGTCATGGTCTTCATGTTCATCTGGCTTACGATCGTCTACTGCCCCATTGCTTGCTGGACCTGGAACGCCAACGGATGGACCTTCAAGCTGGGTGGCCTGGACTTTGCCGGAGGCAGCCCCGTTCACATCAGCAGTGGCACTGCTTCGCTCGCCATTGCCCTCTACCTCGGAAAGCGCCGCGGTTACGGCACCGAGCGTCTCGCCTACAAGCCTCACAATACCACGTTCATCGTTCTGGGCACCGTGTTCCTCTGGTTTGGTTGGTTTGGTTTCAACGGCGGCTCGGCTCTTTCCGCCAACATGCGCGCTGTCCAGGCCTGCATTGTCACCAACCTCGCTGCCTCGGTCGGTGGAATCACGTGGATGCTCCTTGACTGGCGTCTCGACCACAAGCTTTCGGCTGTTGGATTCTGCTCTGGTGCCATCTGCGGTCTTGTCGGGATCACTCCCGCCGCTGGTTACGTTGGATCCCCTGCTGCAGTTGCCATCGGAGTTGTCACCGCCGTCGGCGCCAACTTTGCGACCAAGATCAAGTACTTTATCCGGATTGACGAGGCCCTCGACGTGTTTGCGACCCACGGCGTCGGTGGTCTGATCGGCTGCTGCCTGACTGCTTTCTTCGCCGACTCTCGCGTGGCTGGCTTTGACGGGATCACTGCGATCCCTGGAGGTTGGATCAACCACAACTACATCCAGCTCGGTTACCAGATCGCCGACGCCGTCGCGAGCATGGCGTACTCGTTTGTTATGACCACGATCATCTGCTGGCTCCTCCACTTTATCCCCTTCTGCCGCCTCAGGTGCGATGCCGAATCCGAGATTGTCGGTATCGACGACGCCTTCCTCGGCGAGTGGGCTTACGACTTTGTCGGTGTCGATCGCGAGCTCGACTTTTCCCACGTCATCGAGCGCGAGTGCGCCGAGGCGGCCCGCGAAAAGTCGCTGCGTCATGAGAAGATTGGCGAGGAGGCGACCCGCGTCGAGACCACTGGAGAGGTAGAGGTCAAGCCTACCACGTCCTCCGCGTCTAGTGGTACCGCCGAGGCTAGGTAACCGGCTTTCCTCTCGAACACTTAATTCTCTTACGACATCGCCATAATCAGGTCACACCAGCGTCCTTCCTTACATCACACCAGAGTCTCTCCACGAGGGGGTAGTCACATTGTACATATATCTATAGCGGGGCAACTAGGGTAAAGCTTTCGGGGCCATGAATATAATACAGCACACTGAATACGTCCGTGCAGTGGAGAAGGAAGCAATGCGCACTGATCTGGCGAAGCAGCTGAATAGCGGATTTAGCCGGCCCTAATCACCACTGCAATTCGCCACCGCCGAAATGTAATGCTCCAGCGGCTTGGCAAGCAAACGCCCCAAGCCAACAAGGCTCCGCTTCTGAACAGCCGAGCTCACCGGCCATGCCGGGTGCATATGGGGTTCGTGTGCAAAAGTCGTCTGTCCGAATCATCATCCATCATGTCGAGCCAAGTCGTACCGATCTTACGGGCAGGAGAAGAGCTGTCACCGACATCAACCAATGACTCGCTAGGGAAACCAAGGACTGGGCGATCGCCCGGTATCAGAGATCGGTTCGCTCGAGCGCTGTCGCCAGGACGGGCAGAGGAACCGAGATCACTATTGCGTGAGTACCGTCTATCGCCAGGCATCGGGCCCAAGCATCATCGGGTTTGCGCGCGAACTCTAGGGTTCTGCGCGGGGTAGTGGAGCGATCATCGCGTCCACCGAGTGGAGCGGGGCAAGGATGGTGCGGATTGGTGAATCGCGGGGCGATAAGAGATGTCGTCGCAGCAGCAGCCTAGGCGCACCAAACCTTCACACGGTGCCAGGCTGCTTCTGCCAGCTTGGGCAGTCCAGGCTGATTGCGCCTATCTTGAACGGGCAGTTCGGACAGTGTTGGAGTCCCGCAGGCGCCATTGTGCTCACGGGCAGCGGCGCCTGTGACAGGATACGCTCTTATCGCGAAAAAGCAGACGTAGCAGCGGAGATCCACGGTGTGACCCGGTCGCCAGCCAATCACAGCCATTCTCCAGATAGCGCTGCTTGGTGTCTTTGATCGCGACCTCCCCGCTGCACTAGCTGCAGTCACCAGCCCCGGGGGGCTTGAATGCATGCACTGTGGCCCGAGACTCAGTATCACCGCATTTGCCACACCTGAGTACCAAGCAGTCACGCCAGCTTCCTGATCTCTTGGCTCTCTCGGCCCGACCGGACGACGATCGCCTTTATTATCTCCTTATCCTGTCACCTCTCGCTACTCCTCACTCTCCTTCAACTCCAACAACCCTAACCATCGCAGGCAACATGTCCGAAGAGCGTGGTCGCGACCAGAGGATCTCGACCGGCCGCGGCGGCGCTGGAAACCTCGTCCGTAGTGTCAGTCGCGGCCCCGACCCCGACGTCATGCCTGGAGCTGAGCGTGGCCGAGAGCTGCGCGACCCGTCTGTTGAGAGGGTGAGTGCGCCTCCTCTGGCTGTATGCTAACGCGCAGGTCACCCACGCCGGCCGTGGTGGTGCCGGCAACATCCGTTCACCCTCCCGCGACCCCAAGCGCACCGCCATCGAGGAGGCGAACGAGGACGCTCTTCAGGAGCAGCTTATCGCCGAGCGACGTGGCCGCGAGGCCGACCTTCCTACTTCGAGTGGCCGTGGTGGAGCCGGAAACATCACTTCAGCAGCGTCGCGCTCGCGTTCTCGCTCTGCCGCCCGCGACGCTAACAGCTCGCCGGCGAGGATCCGCGAGGCTTCCCGCACCCGTCTCGGTCCGACTCACGCCGGACGCGGAGGATACGGTAACATCACGGAGGACATTGCAGAGGAGGACCTGGAGCGGCGCGCTCAGGAGCAACGCTACGAGCAAGAGGTGCGACGAAAGTACGAGGAGGACGAGATCGGCAAGCAGTCAGTTCCCCCATGGTCCTTCAAGTCTAACCTCAGACACTCGACTGGTCGCGGCGGCGCAGGATCCGTCGGGCAGAACTTTTCGCCTGTCGACATCTCCAAGCTGTCAATAGAAGAGCGCGACGCCCACCAGAAGATGGCAGCCCAGGACCGCCCCGTCATGAGAGGTGGTCGCGGCGGGGCGGGCAATATTCGCGAAGACCACCACCGCGGCCGCGACAGTAATGGCGGCGGTATGTTTGGCAGCATGCTGCGTTCGCTGTCCCGTGCCGCCAGAGGCGAAGGTCACGCACAGAAGGAGGGCGAGCCTGCCAAGTAACTCGTCGCATTCCATGCTTCGAGTTTATGTTCGTGTATAGTTATTTAGTCTCCCCTCACTGATACGGTTACGGTTGTGCATTTTCTTTATCTCTGCATGTGATTATGATGCCAGTGATGCTCTACATGCGCAGACTGAACACTGCCAATATAGGTGTAATGGTCGTAAAAGATACGGCCCGAAAGTGGAGGTCTCTCAATCACCCGCACTTGTATCTGCATCATCCATCACCACCTATGTCCGAATCCGATCCGCTCGAGCTCACGTCGCTCGACACAGAGTCGCTCCTTACCGCGCTTCTGAATGCAGAAAAGGTGCGTGTGAGTCGCTCTAGGTCTCGGCCACGCGTGGAGCTGCGCCCCGTCCCACCACTACAATCGCTAACGACAGGCGATCCCCTCGCTCCTGCAGGACGTGAAGCCAGTCTTGACGCACCTGAAGGAGAACGATCCGAGTGAAGAGGTCGGCACGGCAGCGAAAGTGGCCGTGGACCGGTACATGAACACATTGGATGTGAGTTGATGGCCGGCGGCCGGCGGCGGGGAACAATAGGCGCGACTCGGCGTTCGGACCCGACCGACGCTGCGGCGACTAGTGCGCTGGCGGGAGCGCAAGCTGTCCCGGTGGCGAGGCGTTAGTGCTGGTGACGTGGAGCCGAGTCACCTCGCGTCGGTGAGAGCTGAGTCATCTCGCGTCGGTGCTGCTCCAATCGCCCGCGCTGCGCAGTCTTCCAGCTTGCCCTCACCAGCTTTCGGAGCAACAGCTGACAGCCAGAAAATCCAGTTCATCCTCCGACAAACAGTCTACTTCTTGCGTGAGACGCGGTCGGCGCCGAATGCAATGCGCCCGCCGCCCGTGGACGGAATACCGAGACCGTTTGCGGCTCTGCGCGGCGAGGAGGTTGGATTGGGGTTGTACGGTCTCCGCGTTGAGCGGGACACGCTCAAGCTTATGCAGCAGAGCGTCGAGAGCATGCGTGAACAGAGCCTCAGGCTCGGGGAGGAGAAGAAGCCCGAGGACGACAAAGGAGGAGCCGCGCAGGCGGAGCAGACGGACCATCCGATGGAGTAGACGAGCCGCTGTACACACTACAATGTAATCCTGTAAACTTTGCGTGCAGCCATTCATTACACGAGAAACTAATGCATCTACTGCTTGCGCTTGCAAGCACAGAGCTATAATAGAAGTAGAAGGCAGGGCAGTATAAAAGAGACGAGCGAAAAACGAAGTCGAGCTGAGTCTTAGGCTCAGGTGTATGTACAAACAAAGCATGTTCTGGTAGCCCCAAAGTGAAGAGCTCTGATCCTTGACATGTCTCTAAACAAACAGACGGTTCAGTTATTTGTTTAGGAAGCAGCTTAAGAGCGCTCACCACGAAGACGGCGGGCAAGCTGGAGGTCCTTGGGCTGAATGGTAACACGCTTGGCGTGGATAGCAGCCAGGTTGGTGTCCTCGAAGAGCGAGACGAGGTAAGCCTCGGCGGCCTCCTGAAGAGCACCGATGGCCGAAGACTGGAAACGGAGGTCGGTCTTGAAGTCCTGGGCGATCTCACGAACGAGACGCTGGAAGGGGAGCTTGCGGATCAGAAGCTCGGTCGACCTTAGTGGTCAGTGACCTATGCGTTTGGGGGCGTTCCGGCTCGGCAAAACTCACTTCTGGTAGCGACGAATCTCACGAAGAGCGACGGTACCGGGGCGGTAACGGTGGGGCTTCTTGACACCACCAGTGGCGGCGGTGGGGGCCGACTTACGGGCAGCCTTGGCAGCGACTGTTTAAACGAGGTGTGGAGGCGAGAGCGGGAGCGAAGCAAAAGAAAAGGCACGTCAGCACTACGATCGTTGCAACATCTGAGAAAACTTACGCTGCTTGCGGGGAGCCTTTCCACCGGTGGACTTGCGGGCAGTTTGCTGGGAGGGTTAGATCATCTACGCAGGCGACAGGTGAGAGCTTCGGTGGCGAGGGCGAAGGAGGGCATCGGTGGGTCGTGAGGAGTGGGCGAATGCTCGTTATGGGCGGCGCGGATGTGCAAGGCGGTTTCGTCGAATGCATGCAGCGTGCATGCACAGTCGCTGAGGGTGGATGCATGGCGACAAGGTCGCAGTGGTGGGGGATGATGCATAGATGTTTGGTGGTGGTAGAGTGGAGCGTGTGGCGAGACGACTGCGCAGCATGCACCACCCGATGACTTCCTTACGCAAACCGAAGTGAATTTGTGGTGCAAACATACCTTGGTGCGGGCTGTATGGTGGAGGATGCGTCAGCATGGTTTTTATTGTGGTGGGTGGTGGACCGAGAGGCGGTGGCGGGGCCAAGATCGGATGGAGTCTGACTTACCCATTTCGTTGGATGTTTATCGAGTGGTTAGTTGTCGAGTTGGAATTGTCGTTGAATGAAGAAGTGTGAGAAAGAGAGATGCAAGTGTACGACGGGGGAGAGTGAAGAACGCTGTTTGCCGGGGAAGGCTTATGTGACGGGGAACGGGGTCTGACTCGGAGATGCACAAGATTATAGCTTTGTGGAGGTCGAGGTGGGGACAGGTGGTAAGGGTGACGGGGTGCGGGCTTGGGACTAGGGAGGAAAAGAGCCGGAAGAGCTGACTGGACTCTGGACTCATTTGGGGCGTCTTCTTCCAAGTGCATCGCCGCCGCCAACCACAGGAGCATGAGCCTGTGCAATGGGCACTTGCGCGGGTGGTCGATGGCGTACGGCAACGTCCACGGTGGGAGACCGATGACTGGGCATGCTCAACTCAGCCTCAACCCCGACGTGTCAGATTTAACGGCGTTACGGAGTTATGATTGTTGGTGTGCACAGGACGATCAGTCGAACGGTCGGGGACTTGGATCGATCGGCTCCTCCCAGATTCGTAGAGGTCCCGAAATTCACCAAGCTTTGTCGGGTCATTGGAACGCCTTCAGCCATCCTCTCCCTTGTCACATTCATTCCTCACTTGTTTGCACACAACCCCTCTCGTGTCGGCCCTCCCGTAGAATACAATACGTTGCGCAGGCGCCGGATGTCTCGTTTCGCATGACCAGAGTCGTACATGGAACGATTTTTGGCTGAGGCCGCAGAATCAGGATACGTCAGTAGACGCCGAGTGCCACGGACGCGAGACACAGATCCGTCCACTTTCACGACGGTCTGTCAACGACACATGGCCCGCAACGAACGTAGCGTGCATGAGGAGGTAGAGAGCGACAGTTCAAACCATCAATGATGACTACTGATCATCACCTTCCGTACCTTCCGTGAAGAACATACTCGCAGGGGCATGTTGATCAGGTGCACAGATCGGGAACCGATAACGCCAAGGGATGATCGGCGCCACGTGGGTTCCGGCGAAAAGCGTCTTCGCCTTCCTGACGTTCTGTCACGTGATCCACAAACGGAATCTCTGGCAGCTCTTTCTGGCAAGCGGTAGACGAGAGTGCCGCAAGACTGGCTTTGAATGAAGTGAACGTGTGTCAGGTTCGCAACAGCAATGATATCATAACCTATTATTACACTACCTACTGACCAATTTACTGGGGAGGGTCGATGATGCACTTAATGACAGGCTTGCCATCCTTGCCATGACCGTTCTTGGTGATGTTGAAAGCCTCCTCGGCATCCTTGAAGGCATAGCGGTGGGTGACGAGGGGCTTGAGGTTGACAAGACCACGAGAGACGAGGGAGATCGAGAGGGGGTAGTCGCCCTCGCCGTAGCGGAACGAGCCGAGCACCTTGAGCTGCTTGGTAACAATGGCGAACATGGGAATGGGAACGGTGCTAGGACCCATGCCAACCTGGACGAAGCGACCGGCAGGGGCAAGGAGCTGGAGGCCGGTGCCAATGCAGACGGGGGCACCGGTAGCTTCGATACAGACCTGCAGGGCATCGAGGCCAATCTCGGGGATGTTGAGAGTCTCACGGAGAGTAGCAGCATTGCGAGCCTCGTACGCCTCCAAGCCCTCACCCTCCATCTTGGCAGGCTATGGTCAGCAAGCACCTAGGTTATATCCACTCACAGGGAGGTAAATGTCGGTGGCAGCGTAGCTCTTGGCAAAGTCCAGGCGCTCCTTCTGGATGTCGACAGCGACAACACGGGCAGCACCGAGGGCCCTTGCAACAGCCATGCAGAGAAGACCGACAGGTCCGGCTCCAAAGACAACAACGTTCTCACCAGAGCGCAGCTGAGCCAGAGTGTTCAGAGCGTGGGTCGCGACCGACAGGGGCTCCATCATGGCGCCGTCCTCGTCCGAGACATTGTCGGACAGCTTGTAAAGCAGGTCGTAAGGAAGCTTGTCTGCCAGTCAGATTCAGAAACACAAATTCCCACTCACAGTAGCGGCAGAGAGTGCCGTACTGGAACGGCGGGGTAGCAGCAAAGGTCATGTTAGGACAAAGCTGATGTTAGTGTGTGCTTCTCGGCGCTGTGAATCGTCCACACTCACCTCGTACTTTCCGCTCTTGCACATCTCACAGACGCGGCACCCCATACCGGGCTCAAGGGCGACGCGGTCCCCGACAGCGAGGTTCGCCGACGCGGGGACCTTGGGACCAAGCTTGACGACCTTGCCACTGCTCTCGTGACCAAGACACATGGGCTCCTTGACAACAAAGGAGCCAATGGCACCATGCTCGAGGTAGTGGACGTCCGAGCCGCAGATACCGGTCTTCGAAATGGCTACTAGAACCTGGTCGCCCTCGATCTGAGGGATCGGGCGCTAAAGTCAGCTATGAGTCGCAAAGGGGGTTATCACACGACGAGAGCTGAAGGGATGCTCGGTGAGTGAGTGCTCCAAGCTTCTGCCGGACACGCACACCGACAACATCGGAGGTGGATGTCGCAGGTCAAGCCCACTATCCCGGTTGATCCCCCAGACCATCCACAGAGCCATTACTCACCTCCTCGATCTTAACGTCGTGAACGCCGTGAAGGACAAAGCTAGGGTTGTCGGTCTTGAGCTCGGTGATAGTAGCCATTTTGTTCTATGCGCAGAGGAAGGATGGGAAAGAGACGAAAGATTCTCCAGCAAACACATATTAAGTCTCTGCAGTGCCGTCAGGCTCTTGCCGGCGGATACCGTCAGGAGCGATAACCGTCTTTCCGCCGAGAAATCGCCGACGCGGTCTCTCATGGCAGCGACCGGGCGTGTGCGTGCACGTGATCAGATCTGTTTACAGACGCGAGGGGGTGACATTCGCGCTCTTGCCGTTCGGTAGCCGATCGCTCATCAGCTCCCTTCAGCAGCATAAAGTCAAGCAATGGTCAAAAAGCGGCGGGGTTCAGTTTCTGTATCGGCCTCCGCCTCTGGGCCATCGACGCCCGCCGTCGTCTCTCCGGAGCGCGAAGTCCCGACGCTAGCCAGCACCAGCGGCTTGGTCGACACCACCGCCGAGGGAACCCCTACTCCGAGTTATAACGCGACGCCAGCATCTAGCCACAATGCCAAGGTTGCGCGACCAGCACAGGTGGTTGCGGGGAGTGGTGACGGTCTGGACCGCGGAGCTGAATGCTTCATGTGGACAGAGTTGCCGATGAATAGCAAAGGTACGCTGCGAAAGCTGCACTGCTGACAATAGGCTACCGCTACTCGTTCTGCGCACCCTCGCCAAACACATCCCCATCGCCATTATTACCCTTCTTCCGTACCATTCCTGGTCCACCGCCGTCTCCGCCAGTCTCAATTTCATGGCTCGATCGCTCAGCCTTTCTTCGCTTGTCGCCCGATGGAATGACCTGTTTCACCGACAAGGGCTTCCGCTCCGGCCGAGGCACGCTCGCCGTGCGCGAAGGTCTTTGGTACTACGAAGTTCTGATAGAGAACGGTTCGGGGTCCCAGGGAGCTTCCAAGGGCTCGGGCGACAGCGGCAACCCGCACGTGCGGATAGGATGGGGTCGGCGCGAGGCTGTTCTGGACGCGCCCGTCGGAGCTTGCGGCTACAGCTACGGTATCCGGGACGTCAATGGCGAGAAGCTCCATATTGCTCGCCCCAAACCATATGCCAACCGACCGTTCTCGACCGGAGATGTCGTTGGGTGCTTGATCAGCCTGCCGAAACGGCCAGAGCCTGAAAGTCCGGATGACGCTGCTTACGTGAAGCGGTGGCGCGTGCCTCTCCGATACAAGGGGCAGCAGTACTTTGAGCAGGACGAGTATCCGATTCAGAAGGAGATGGAGGCCCTCGTCAACCGAGAGGGCAAGCCGCCAGTGACGGAGGTGCCAGAGGTTAAAAAGAGCGTCAAGAAGAAGAAGGGCGAGCCGGAACCCGGAGCCCCGATCAACCGCGAGCTCAAGTCACTGGAGGGAAGCTACATTGAATTCTTCATCAACGGCGTTAGCTGCGGTAAAGCCTTTGAGAACATTTACGACTTTCTCCCTCTGCCGCCCTTACCTGGCCAAATTCCTCCGCCGAAGAAGCGCAACACCGGTGACCGCGAGCGCGCCTTGTGTCACGACGACGGCACCCTGGGCTACTTTCCCATGGTGTCGTGCTTCGGACGGGGCAAGGCGCGTATGAACTTTGGTCCGGACTGGCTCGCACCCGTCGAGCTCCCTCCCGGAACACGCGGCGTAGCCGAGCGATGGGGCGAGTTCCGCGCCGATGAGGAGAAGTGGGACGAGCGGGACGAGGTCGAGTTAACGGAAAAAATTAACAAGGACCTCAAGGCGGCACGCCTCGCCGAGGAAGCAGCAAAGGCGCGCGGCGAG
The DNA here is from genome assembly GCA_039545355.1 of Trichosporon coremiiforme. Classification (NCBI taxonomy): domain Eukaryota; kingdom Fungi; phylum Basidiomycota; class Tremellomycetes; order Trichosporonales; family Trichosporonaceae; genus Trichosporon; species Trichosporon coremiiforme. The sequence continues at coordinate 1,350,467 of BCJJ01000006.1, forward strand.
GCCGAACCGCTGCCGAAACGTCCCTCGAAGAAGAAGAAGCTCGGCACTGGCGCTAGCAACGCCAGCACGCCCGTCAACGGGACACCCGTGCCCGAGGCTCACCCCATGCCTCACTTTGAGGGCACGCCGGGTCCTGCCAGCACGCCTGCAGGGCCCGATAGGAGCTCACCGGCGCCCATGGACGTCAAGAACGAGTACAGGATGGACGTGGACGAGGAGCGGAAGCCTCACCTCCAGACGCACAGCCCCGAGGCCAAGCAGGAACCTGCTATTGTGGACGAGCACGAGTCGGCTTACTACATGCCATCCTCTCCAGCTCCCGAGGCATCACCCGCCCCGGCTTTTGCTCCTTCAGACATTCCTGCGCGGCTGCCAACTCCGCCCACTTTCCCTCAAGCATACGAGGCCAAGGACTAGCAAGACTGTTGTACACTATTGCATGAGATGCCAAGATGTCTAATAATGCTCTATGATGCTACACCTAAACGTTCGCAAAGTACTTCCACTCCTCCGGGAGTCCCTCCTTGGTGAGGTACTTCTTTCCTCCGAGCCATCCAGCGACGGCTTCCCGCTCGTCGGCACCGTCCAGGATGTCCACCCGTCCCTTGCCGTCGAGGCACATGGCTGCCCATCCGACCAGAATCATGCCCGGAGGGCGCTGGTCGAGGCTCTTGATGACATCCGAAATGTTCCCGAGAGTAGACAGGATAGCACGCTGGTCGGGAGACGAGGCACGCTCAACAATGGCAACGGGGAGGTGGGACGGGAAGGCGGCGCCGTCGCGGCCCGCGTGGTCAGGCGACAGGAGCGCTTCGAGGAGCGAGTCGATGCGCGCAACGCCCATGAGGATAGCGAGCGTGCGCGACTTGACGTAGCCCGGGAGCTGGATCGCGGCACCCGCGCGTCCAACACCGGTGCACAGGACGAGGCTGTCGGCGACACCGCGCTGCGTGACAGGGATACCAGTCATGAGGGGGCCGGCGAGCGCACTGCTGACACCGGGAATGATCGCACACTCGTAGCCGTGCTCGCGGAAGTAGAGGACCTCCTCGCCGCCGCGGCCGTAGACGAAGGGGTCGCCCTGCTTGAGGCGGACGACTGTCTCGCCCGCACGCGCGCCCGCAATAGCCAGCTCCATGAGTTCGTTCTGCGCGCCGTCCGCGTTGCCGGGGAACTTGCGAGCGATGTGCAGCTTGGTCGTCTTCGGGATAAGGGCAATGATCTCGGCGGGAACCAACTTGTCGCTAAGCACAAGGGTGGCGTTCTCGAGGGCGTGGCGGGCGGCGACAGTGAGCAGACCGGGGTGGCCGGGTCCAGAGCCGACGAGCATGATCCGGCCCTGGCCGCCCTCGTGGTGCGGCAGAGGCTCGAGCTGCAAGTCGCCCTCGAGCGCGGCGTCCATGTCCTCCGCCCTCAGGTTTGCAAGCGCGTCAAACGAGTAGTACTCGCTCATCTGCTGGACCCAGCGCACGCGGCGCAGCTGGTCGTCGACCTCGGCGCGCTTCTGCGGCACGGGCTTGTTCAGCGGCGTCGACTCGTCCTCGTCCGAAACACTGCCCTTGGCGGCCGAGCGCAAGGAGCCAATGTTGTCGACAGCGGCACCGACAGAAGAAGGAAGCTTGGCGGCAATCTCGCGGCGGATGCGACCAGCGAGGCGGCAGCCCTGTCCGTTGGTGCTGACAGCGACCTGGAGGTTGGACGGGCCGTCGGAGCCACGGAAGCGGTGCACAGAGGGGAAGGTGTAGGTCGAGAGCTCGGGGTGGTCGGCGACGTTGATGGGGATGCGAAGCTTGCGCGCGGCCGAGGCGATCGTGTTCGCGACGTCGAGGGCGGTGTCGCTGTCCTCCGTCGAGATCAGAGTGTCGGTCACGCACACGAGCGAAGCACGCTTCTCGATCAGGAACGCCTGCCATGCCCCGCTGCTACCGCCGAAGCGCTCGAAGCGGATCTGACCCTGCTGAATACGCCACTGCAGCTCCTCGGGAAGTTCAGAGGAGGGCTTGTCGCTGACGACCGTGACCCAAGCCTCCGCGTCGAGGAACGTGAATACTCGCGAAACGCTGAGCCGGTTTGAGCCGACGACAAGCGCGTTCAGGCCCTTCGGGTGGAACGTGAGAGGGAGGGGAGCACCGCCGATGGGCTGGACAAAAGGAGTGTCGGTCGCCGCGCGCGGAGCCTTCTTCTCGTCGAGAGCCTCGTGCTGAGCGGTCTGGGCCTGCAGACCCTTGCCCTTGTTGTAGCCGCGAGACAGCTGGTGCGTGAGCCCCTGCGTGAGCTGGAGAACGGCAATAGCCGGAATCACAATCCACGCGCAGTTGATCGGCACCCAGAAGCCCCAAAGCGTCAGGAAGTCGTTGTGCGCGACATTGCAACCGCCACAGAAGTACTCTGCTTCGTCAGCTCTCTTGCTTCTGATTAACCTGCACACATCGGCACAGTCACCCGCTTCAAAGCAGCTGTACACTCACCCTGAACCATGTACAGGGTCGTCTTTGACGAAGTCATGGAGAGCGTAATGATGGCAACAAGCGGCGCGGCGGGGTGGTCACCAAGGAGCAGGGACACAATGTTGAGCGTAGCCTCGAGGTAGTTGAGAGCGGCTGTCGTCAGTCATCAGCTCGCGGCCAGCCACTCACATTGAGCCAGAGTGAACCCAGTCTTCTCTTCAAGAGCGCGCGATCCGTAGGCAAGGTCGACGGCCGAGTATGGCAGTTGGCTACGGTCAGCTTGCTCCACCGCGTAAACTCACTTGTACGGGGCCCAGATCCAAGCAAGGTCACCTCCGATCATTGACCGGGGCATGCAAAAGCAGTAGGTCGCGTCTGTAGTCAGTCAGACGAGCACGGCGGGCACTTAGCGATCGGTGACTCACCCCAGAGGACGATGACCGTGGAGAGCGCGAGCCATGCCTTGATCCAGGTAGGGGTGGTGTAGACCATGCTGGACAGGTCGAACTTGGGGTATGAGGAGGATAAGAAAGAGGAGGAGCGTTGTCTCGCTTTGCACGTCATGACTGGCTTATGTGGCTGGACAGAGATTTTGTCGGGATGTTGTTGCGTAGCCGCTGATTCGGGTTATCTCAGCGTTCTGAGCTCGCCATCGCGCCATAACTTGATCACGCCGGCCATTAGGAATTGCAGGATTAGACCCTTACCCTGATCTCCGGATATGGCGACATCGATTTAGGTGAGCGGCTGAGACGGTCGAAACCGCGTCACGTGATTGGAATGGCTGTCGACAGCTAACGCGGAAGTCGAACTCTAACGGTCCGGTCCCATGCAGGTGGAGGTGGTTCGCCACCCAGAGCCAGAGACGGAATCAAACCGCGTTATCTGTGCACATGGTTGTGGATCCGCGAGAACGCACCGGATGCACCGGATGCGCGGCACCATGACGAGACCCAACATGAAGCATGAACCCGTAATCATCACCAGCAAGTGCACCGGCATCCGGCACAACGCCTTCGGCGACTCTCTTTAACACCAGCCTGGCTCTACTGCGATCATGGCCTACCGATAGTGCAATTCTCAACTATAACCAGCACCTTGTTTTGCTCCGGTCAACACAATGTCGACCAACCTCCAGGATTACGTCGAGCTCCTGACGGCTGAACAACATGTTCAGCTCGATAAGCTCCGGGAGAGCGCCCGCAACGGTATTCCTCCCCGCGTCCGTGGAGTAAGTAGATTCAACCTTCCAAACGTCGATAGTAGCTAACCCTTCACAGGAAGTCTGGATGTACCTCTTGGGCGTGCTCTCCGAAGACAAGACGTCAGAGATGACCCTAATGAAACAGCTCCGCATCACCTACGCTGCGCTTCCATCGACAATGCCTTCCGAACTCACATCCTTAGTGCTCCATACCGCATTGGCGCATCACACGAGGAGATTCGAGAACCCCACGTATGAAAGTCTCATCACCGCGCTCACCGCCGAAACGCCGGCGCCCCCGCAAGCTCAGACCCAGACAATCCAAGGTTCATCCGGCTCGCGCTCCAGTTCGGTGGGGACCAGCTCCTTGACCGCGTCTTCTCTGCTCAACAACTCGTACGCCTCGTCTTCGCCGTATACATCGTACTCGAACTCCCCACCGATGTCCGGCACGAATCCCATGAACCCGCCGCACCTGTCTCTCGATGATGGCACGTCAGCGGCCATGTTCAGGGCCAAAGGTTTCTTAATCCCGACGCCGTCGGGACCACCTTCAAGGCATGGATACATCGCCCTCATCGAAGAAGTGCTGGGGAAGTACTGGCATGCTTCCGGATGCACGCCGAAACGGGAGGATGCCGAAGCCGAACCGCACGGTGATCGTTCTCCTCGGCCCAACTGGCGACCGGGCGAGGCGCCGGCTCCAGCTGACTGGGTCTATCTTGCCACGCCCTTTGTCTGTTGCTTGGCACGACCGATCGCCGTGTTTTACGGGTTCGAGAAGCTCATGGACCGAATGAGTGAGTGCAGCTCCGGATCTCATGCTGACGTGAAGAGGAGTTCCCTCCCCTGCCTTCACGACTGGGCACTATGCTCGGATTGTTCCGACTCGCCCTACCAGAGCTGCATGCTTACTTTGAGGACGAGCAGGTGCCCATGACTCAGGTCGCAATGTCGTGGATGACGACTCTGCTCAGCCGAGAAATGTGGCTCGGAGATGTGTTACGCTTGTGGGGTACGTTATCTGGTTGTCGCCGAGCTGACGCTAGACTCGTATTTCGCCTCGAATGACATGTTCGAGCTACACTGTTACGTCTGCGTAGCGATTCTTGCAACGTGCAAAGAGTAAGTCCATCGATAGTTGCGCAATTCTGACGTCAGAACCCTGGAAGAGCTGGACGGATCAGAGGCCAAGTTGATGCTGCTTGACCTACCGCCGATGGATGTCGACAGGGTGAGTACTCGACAGCTGCACGCAAGCTGATCTCAGCTACTCCAGGATGCCCGTAATTTGAAGGTGCAGTACGCCCTTCCCGGGCCAATCGACGATGAGGACGAAGTGGACTACGGTCCAAGAACCGGCTAGACAGTTGTTATTGTATCATGTATTGCATTGCATTCGAGCTACAGCGCCATGCATCAGTGGAGCTGTTGACACTTGGTGCTGCTTGCATCAGCACTGCTTGTACTGCAGTTCACGCTGGCACTTGGACAATCGATCGGCGACACCTTTGCCACTCATGTTCATCAGTGAAGTCGAATATTCCCGATGATTTTATGTCTTTTATCCGGCTGCAAGGAGCCAGCACCCCGGTGTGCTAGTCATCATCTCGGCGTCACAGGCATCTTCTCTTCAACTACCCATCCACCATCAAGCATCCCAACTTATAGCGTCCAACGTGCAGGACTATCATCAGAATACCATCCACTGTCAGTTGGTATCGTCTTTTGTTGGTGCACCCATCCTTGTGGGGCTAGAGACATCGGTTCTTGAACCATTCAGGCTGGCGTATCCGCTGCTCGTAGATACAACGACTGATCACTAATCGCCCCTCTTGGACGCTGTCTGGATCTGCGTGCTGTGGGTCATTCCACTCTTAGGATTTCGCTGCAGCTCAGACTCGGCCATTGGTGGCTCTTGCTCCATTTAGTAACTCATCCTCTCGCTCTCGATCCATCATGTATGGGCACTATCCGCCTCTCCAGCACCAGCAGCCGAATCATGGCGGCTATTACCCCCCACAAGACCCATTCCGCGCCTGGTACGCGGATCGACTTTCGGAACTTACCTTCAATTCCCGGCCAATCATCCAGAACCTCTCAATAGAGGCCATGAAGCAGCGCGACCAGAACAATTGGCAGGCGATGCAGGCTATTGTCGAGGAGATTGAGGGCGCAGTTCTTCGCGTACGTACCTCACAGCTGACAAGAAGACTGACTGAACAGGCTCCGCCGCAAGGCAAGCTTCCCCTGCTGTATCTGATCGACTCGATCTCGAAGAACGTCGGCGCTCCGTATACCGACAAACTCCTGCCGCCGATCATGCCCCGCCTCTACCTTCGAGCATACCGCGAGGTTGACGGCGTAACCAAATCAAAGATGGAGGAAATGCTCAAGCTCTGGCGCGCCGGAGGACCGTACGGCGCCGAACTCTATCCCGCTGGAGTTCGTGAGGAGGTCGAGCGCGGAATATTCGGATCGACCCTTCCCCCTGCTGCTGCCCCCCCTGTTCCTCCGGCAGTCGCTACGCCGCCTCAACAGCTCACCCAGCAATCGGTTCAGGCTACTCTGCGCGCCTTCCTCCGCGAGAAGGAGGAGGAGATGGCCCAGGAGTTTTCGATGGCCAAGGCGAAGCGCGTCGACGTTTTGGTCAAGATCGACCAACTGCTCTCCTCTACGCAAGTGTCTCAGAATGAGCTCGTGGACATTATGGAGAAGATTCGCGCCATGCAGGCGGGCAAGGAGCCCGGCGCTGCCCCCGCCAACCGCCCGCCTCCCGCTCAGCAGAATTTCCAGCCTCGAGCACCTTACCCTCCGCCTGTCAACTACGGCAACCAGGCAGGCGGGTACCCTCAGCCGACACCGACGTATCCTCCGTTCCCTTCGCAGCCTCCTCCCGCCTCGTACCGCTCTCCCCTGGGTGCTGGCGCAGTGCCGACACCGCCGCCCGCCCCCACGCCCCTCGCTGTTCCGGGCAATCTGAACGTGGCCGACATTTTAAAGAACCTTTCGGGCGTCCTCAGCCACACGCATACGCCGGAGCCCGCCCCTACCGCGACGCCAAAGGACAGCCTGCAGTCGTACGAAGACATGATCCTCGCGCTGGATATGAAGGTGGATGTGTTCGACCTCTCCAAGCTTTCTCTCCCCGTCTCCCATCTGCCCGTGCGATGTAAGCAGTGTGGCATGCGATTCCAAGAGGGTGAGAACAACCTGCAGGCGCACATGGACTGGCATTTCCGTCGCAACCGCAAGGAGCGCGAGACGGAGGGACGCGGTGCCCACCGCCGCTGGCTCCCGCGCGCCAATGAGTGGATCAACGAGAGCAACGAGGCCGGCCCCTCGTCGCCCGTCAAGCAGGAGGCGATGCTTGCGAACCCGAACAAGCTCACTGCCGAGCGCATCGCCGCCCTCCGGCGCAAGTGGGTTCGCGCCCCGAACGACCCGAATAACGCCCCGCCGTGTCCGATCTGTAAGGACCAGTTCAAGCCCGAGTTCTCCGAGGAGGAAGAGGAGTGGGTGTTCATGAACGCGGTCGATGTTCACGGAACGATCTACCACGCCACATGCCGTGCGGAAAAGATGTCGACCGTTGCCGCCAAGCGCCTGCTAGCAAACGAGCCGCGCGGCGGCTCCGCTTCCCCAGGCCCTGCCGGCGAGGATGTACCCAGCCCCGGCACGAAACGAAAGGCCGAGGAAGAGTCGGACGCCGCGAGCGAAGGCAAACGCGCCAAGGTAGAGGAGGACGTCAAGCCCGACGTGTCGGGTGACGCTGCCGCCGACGCCCCCGCGGTACAAACGCCGCCGGAGGGCAGAGTCGTCAAGGCAGAGCCCGAGACAGCAACAAACGGGGAAGTTTAGATAGGATCAAGTAGCATACTCAGCGTACTTTTTGCATCATGCATGAATCCTCTAGGGATGTACAAAGATTGTTCTTTCACTGGCTTACGCTTACGCCTCCCAGCCCTCGGTGTTGCGGATGAGCTTGTAGTAGAACTGGGTCGTGGTGAGGTGACCGTGGAGCGAGATGCGCTCGTCGACGGTGTGGATACCACCAGACTCGTTGAGGTCGGAGGGGGAGAAGCGGTAAATGTTGCGAGTCAGGTTCCATGTGCGAGCGGTGTCCGTGTTGGCAAACATGCCGGTGGGAGCAATGACGGTGTGCTTGCCAAAGACGGCCTTGATCGTGCCGCCGATAAAGGCAAAGGCCGAGGTGTCGGTGGGCGTGATGGGGGCGGGCTCGAGGCCGTCAATGTGCTCGTTTCCGACAACGGAGATGGTCAGATGCTGCGCCTTGCGCTCCTTGGGCTCCTCGCCAAAGTAGGTGATAGAGAATCCGAGCTTCTTGGCAACGGGCACAATGACCTCCTTGTAGTGCTTCTTGGTCTCCTCGACCGAGCTCGTGAACGCGATACGGTGGTTGATGGTTGCTGCACGTCAGCTGGCATACACGTATGTCGACTTACCCTCAACAAGCTCGGGGAGCGCATTGGTCTTGACGCCGCCCGAGATGAGGTCGACGGCCTGGGACGTGCCGACAAACGCCTTCGAGATGGGGTCCTGGGCAGCGAGCTCCTTGGCGAGCTTGTTCCACTTCTTCGGGTTGCGCACCTGCTTCTTGACGTCCTTGGGGAACTCAGGCGCATAGTCGGCGAGACAGGTCAGGTACTGCAGGAAGGGGGACTCGGCAGAAAGCGAAGACTCGAAGGGGTGGTCCTCGAGAGCAACGATGAGGCGAGACATGAGGCCGACTGTACGTTAGCTTTTGGACAAGCAAATACTCACTTCCAGTGTGGGGAGGAGGCATAGACGAGTGGCCGCCGGGAGTGTCGACGGTGAGCTTGACAGAGATGGCGCCCTTCTCGGCCATGCCGAGAGCGGCGACGCGTGTGCCGTACGAGTCAGAGATGCCCGAGAAGCCCTCGTCGATGATGAACTCGACACCGTCCTTTCCGTAGCGCTCCTCGATGAGCTCGGCGAGGGGGAGGGCACCGCGGCCGCCGCCAATCTCTTCGTCGTAGCCGTAACCGATCAGGATCGTGCGCTCGGGCTTAAAATCCTCCTCGAGAAGCTTCTCGATCGAACCAAGGATACCCATGAGCGAGTTCTTGCAGTCGCTGGCACCGCGGCCCCAGACCCAGGTGCCGGGAGTGTCCTTCGAGTGGTCCTTGGTGATCTCGCCAGACCATGGGCCGAAAGTCCACTGGTTCTCCGTGTCCTTGTTCACGGGAACTGTGTCCTCGTGAGCCATCAGATAGATGGGCTTGCGGTCCGACGAGCCCTCCCACGTGAACAGGTGCGCGTGCTCGTTGACAATCTCGTGCTTGAGTCCAGAGTAGATGGTCGGGAACTCGTTCTCGAGGAATTGGGCAAACTTGGCCTGGCCCTCGAAGCGCGGGTCCTTGGGGTCTGAGGGCATGTCGTCAAACGAGACGGTGTTGATCTGGACCGCACGCGACAGGCGCTCAGCAGCCTTGTCGGCGTACGTCTCGTCGTTGGTGATGTCCCAATCGGCACCGACCGAGATCGGCTTGGGCTGAGCAGGGCAGCACGCCCCCTTGAGCTGCGAGGCGTGATGCGCGACGGCGTGCCCGTGGCGCGTGCCGTTCATTTGGGCGCTCATGCCGAGCTCAGTCTTGCCGGCGCAGCCGAACAGACCCTTGCCCGTCATGGTCGACGCGGCGAGGTGCGTCAGGAGCAGGAAGAGGATACCGACCGGCACGGCGAGCTTCCAGGTCGCGCGGCGCTGGCGGGGCACCTCGACGGGCGCCTGCTCGTGCTGGGGGAGCGGGGTATAGTCGTTCTTTTCCATCATGCTGGATGATGCAACAACAGAAACGAGAATGTGGGCAAGAAAATGTCTATCAACACGCGTGCGGCGTCCATCATGGGCTGACTTTCCGGCTCGCCGGATCTAAGCCTCCGCAAGTACGAATCAAGCAATCGTCATATCGGCCTTTGCCGATTCGAGCGTCACGTGCAACCAAGTCACCAACCTCACGCCTCACCGCACCGCGCCGCATGCGGCCACTCACATGAATGCCGGACAGCGGATATTCAACGGAAACGTCGGCTTCACCATATCCCACTCCCTTTGCGACATCTCCACACCATGGCGCAGCGCGGCAAAATCGAGTATGTCATCTTTGACATGGACGGGCTATTGAGTGCGTTGTCTGCATGTCTGCAGCCGAAAGATGCCGCTGCCTATGTTTGCTGACAGCTTCAGTGTAAGCGTTCCTGTTTGGCTCGACTGACCTGAAGCGACTCGGAGGTGAGCTCCTCTCCTCAGCACGCGTGACTGACGGAAGCGCATCTACACCGTCGTGACAAGTACGCCACGCTGCGGTGTCTCCTGGACTGACCACAGATGACATTCTGGCCCGGTATGACCTCACTATGACCTGGGACATCAAGGCTGGTCTCATGGGGAAGGGTTCGTGAGCTGTGAAAGCGGTGACTGACTTGCTAGTGCAGCGTGCTGCGGCAGAGTATCTGTACTCCTTCTTCCCTGGCCTCGAGGACAAGCTCAGCATCGAGGACTACCTGGAAGAGCGCGCACGTGAGCAGGACCGCATGTTCAAGGAGGTCCCTCCTATGCGTGGGGCTGTCGAGCTGGTGCAGGGCCTGGTGAGTCAAAGACAAGTGAACACTCCTGCTGACCAGCAGAGCAGGGCCGGCATTCCAATCGCTTTGGCGACTGGATCTAGCAAGCGCAACTTTGACTTGAAAACGGTATGTGGAGAAAAGTTGTCACACCTGACACGCACAGGGTCACCTGCCAGAGTTGTTTTCCCACTTCCACCCAACTTGCATCCTCACCGCCGACTCGCCAGAAGTCGCCCCTGGGCGAGGGAAGCCCAAGCCGGATATCTTCCTCGCTGCTGCCAAGAAGCTGGGTCGTGATGTTGGTACGGCTGATTCCTGCACGCCCGAACAGGCTGCTGAGCGTGCCAAGGGGCTTGTGTTTGAGGACGCCCGGTTGGGCGTCGAGGCGGGTGTTGCTGCTGGCATGAACGGTGCGTACGCGCGCGGGAAGAACGCGCTGACGACAGTCGTCTGGATTCCGGACCCGGAGCTGCGTGCTCTCAACCCTGACGAGACCTATGGTTCGAAGCTGATTCTCGAGCATCTGCAGGAGCTCAGCCCCGCTGAATGGGGTCTTCCTCCTATTGACTGGAAGGCACCGATCTAGACGCACAATCAACACACACCACTTCCGCCCACGTATCATGGCAAGATGTATCAGTTGTCGCATCGCCGGGTGCAGCCCATGAATCGATTGGTGACACTGCTTCTCTGGCTCACGCCCCTCTCCACAATAACCGTTCGGGAATCAGCCTGGAAACCGAAAGACTAGCGCCCTTATCACGGGCTGATAAGCTGGACGCACAAGGGAAGCCCTGTATTCACACCCAACAGAGCTGCCAAGAGCCGTGTGCGCACTCCCTTTAGTTGGCATCCTGTTGAAATGCTCCTTTCTGGCAGGAGACTGTGAGAGTGGAATATTACTGGCACCTCCTGGCACTCCAGGTCATTGTTTGCCACAACGCTCTTGTCTTCCTTCTCGTCCTCAGTTGATGGAGAGCATGCTCGGGCATCCGTTCATAAACTGCAGCATTGCGTCTTACTGAACTTCTCGCCACTTTTGCCCTTCCACAGCTTTACAATGCTGCTCCCCGTATTGCTGACCTCTCTAGGCCTATCAACAGCCAACCCTCTTGTTAGTGCAGAGGTACCCCCAAGTCCGACCACGAGTTCCGACTGCAAGCCTGAGCCCAGACCGAATGACACCTACGTGTTTCTGCCTCGGTCCGGTTCTTGGTGTGAGGATCCCAGACATGATGACCGACAAACCTCAAGCTGACTCTACAGGGACACTGGGGCAGCCGAATGAGATCCTTTGGAATTGGTCCGACCGTCCGGGGCCTGTTGATGTTGTGCTGAGGCACGACAACGAGACGCTTCTCCCATGTCCGCGAGAACTACGGCAGGAGAGTGAGTACTTCTCCTGGCTGGGAGCGCAGGCAGACTGATTCTATAGTTCCGGGCAACTGGTTCGGCGTCCCAGTCAATCGAACCATGTTGAAGGATGTAGCTCCGGGCGTCGGCTACGTGATCACCATTGAGGACAGTGTAAACAAATGTGAGAGACGAGTTCAAGCAACAAACTGACGGGAGCCGTGTTTGCAACCTCGGACAAGTTTGAGATCAAGGCAGAGGGTGCGGACCCATATCGACGGCCCCCACCTTGCAATCCCATTACATCACCTGTCTACGGTGGGGGCACCGGCTTTCGCCGGGTCGTTGGGTCGGCGTTGCTACTGTCACGTTCGCCCTGGCAGCGATGAGCTGAAGCTCGAGCGTGCGCAGCAGTGCCTCGATTCCTCGTGCTGCAATCGATGAATCGGGAAAAGCACGTAGAAGTCGAGCGACTTTCATTGGCCCTGGGCTGCACGAGACCGCACGAGACCAAAACAAACTCACCAGTAACTAAGGAAAGGACACCATCAAGGGCACGCAAACGTCGCCGTCTGCGTGTTCCTAGTTCCTCGAGTGCCTCAGTACGTCGTTGTATGTATGACATGCCTCATCGCTTCCCTGGCCGCGTGCGCCGCGTGGGGCCTAGCCAAGACGTTGAGTCTAACACTGGCCGCGCCTCAGCTGCGAGCACGTATTACTCTTCTCCGGAAATGGGTTTTCCACCTCGGCTCGGCTGCCTCCACTCCGCTCGGTATGCCCGGCATGCACGGCTACTTGACTTCCTTCCCACGAAAAAATGGGCCAGTTGCTGCGCACGAAAGACCTTGATGGATGATATCACAACCACTAGTCTGGCAGTTGAAGTCGTAGTGAGTTGATGTCTCTGGCCATAAACCTGGGGTGATCCAGAAGACCTGGGCAGAGGCCATATGACGTCAGATCGGTAGCACACCACGACCGAAATAATCTATGCAGGGTCAGCATCGAGTGTGGCTTTTGAGGAAGGTGGGATTAGATTTGGTGATCGGGATGACCTGTCGTTCATGCGTTCAACATGAGAGCAGAACATCGCTGTGTCATCATCTTCACTGCGTCGTACGCCATGCTCATTGTTAGTTGCCGGTATGAGCGTCTTTTACTCGACCTAACGACTGCGCATTCGCTATTCGATATCATCATGGGGCTTAGCATGACTAGGACGGGAAGCATGCTTGGACCAAGTGCAGTTCTGTGACTAAGTCTGCATGCTCCTGCCCTGCCATGTCTTCCAGAGCCGCCATTTTCATCAGCAAGGCGACAGGCAAAACAGCCAGAAAGTCTGTCCTCAGCTACCGTCGGTTGCCAGCAACCTCAAACGCAGTGTTACAGCAGGCGCCTTCGCTACCGAGACGAGACCCTTACGGCACCAGCGTAGCGGAGCAGTGAAGAGCAGTATCACCCGGCGACTATGGTGTAGATAGCTGGGTTGAGGCTGAACGAGCGAGCCCTGAGTAAGGTTTGTCAGGATGTCTGGTCACAACCGGTCCGGGATCAACTGATACCCTCAGCCGGGGAGGAGAGACTAACCCGACCCTGTCCCAGCCTGGGTCATCCCAGACTTTGGAGAAATGCTGATCAAGGGCAAAGAGCCGGACGACGTAGGGCAATCAAGACGCCTGGGAATCTCGAGTATGCAACGGCCAAAGCGCTCTGTTGCCCACCCATCGGCCCCAAGGCCGGAAGTAGTCCATTGTCAGAACATTGGGGCCACCCATGCCCACTCTCGGCATTCTAGACGGTTCCTGAAATCGACACAATTGGACATCCGTCTTTCCTCCGTTCCAGCGTCGGGACTCTCTCCCTCACGAATTTACTGGGTCTTCTTGCTGACACTGACTCCACCCCGTGACGATTACTACCCCATGTGTCTTCTGCTGCCAGTTTCGCCAAGGACGCAGATCATCCGAGGATATCCCCAGGCGGTCTTTTCCCCTCACCGCACTGGGTTGCTACGCAGCCCAACTCTTCCGGGAGTTCAGTGCAGGCCTTATGGAGGCTTGGGCCTGAGAGCAAGGATGACCCAGCTTCCTTCAGCCCCCGCCGCCATCCTCTCCTCCGGTCCGGCGGCATCGTGCGTGGGAGCAGAGGACCTCGGCGGGGATGGAACGGCCTCGGAGAAGACCTAGGGGCCTGAAGTGCTGCGGAATATGTTGTCATCCACAATTTCTGGTCTGTTCGCTGTCTCCGTTTTCCCCCTGTATTGCAGCTTCGAGTTGAACTCTCATTGAGTGCCTCGCCTGCACCACTGCGCCGACGGACTGCCTTGGGCCGCAGGCCGCAGACTACACTCCGTCAAGAGACCAAACACACCCCAAAGGCCATGGGCGTTTCTCCCACGCAACGTTTAGATATAAAAGGATCGCCGAGGGCACACTGAACCATTACTTCTCTTCACTTCTGCGCACCCCCACACCCACCACAAACACTCATTTAATCGCAATGCGTTTCGCTACTCTCGCTCTTCTCCTCGCCAGCCTCGTTGCCGCGCAGAACGCCGCTCAGTCGGTTACTTCGGCTGTCGAGTCTGCCCTTGCTTCTGCCACCGGTGGTGACCAGCAGCAGCCTTCCGGTGAGCAGGGCCAGCAGACCTCTTCCGCCCCTGTGGGCGAGCAGACCTCGCAGGGTGGCGACGCTCAGCAGACCTCTTCCGCCCCTGCTGGCGAGCAGACCTCGCAGGGTGGTGATGCTTCGCAGACTTCTGGCAGTGATGCCCAGCCGACCTCCTCCGCAGCCGACGCGAGCCAGACCGGTGCCGGTGGCGCTGGCGGCGCCAGCTCCGCCACCCCTAGCGGACAGTCTGGCATGGAGTCTGGCGCTTCGCAGTCTGGCGCTTCGAAATCTGGCGGCAACGTTGCTTCGTCGATGTCAAGCATGGCCGGCGGTGCCGGAAGCTCCGGCAGCTCTGCTGCTGCTTCCCCAAGCGGCAGCGGCGGTGCTGGCGGCAGCTCTGCTGCCGGTCGCGGAACCCCCATCGCCGGTGCCGCTGTCGCTGCTGCGATCATCGCTGCTATCTTCTAAGTAATCATCACACTCGCTTAAGAATCAATCGGTCTTCTGGCATCGGCTTCGAGAACCTACTAAACGACCGATCCGGCTTCAAAAAAAACACCGATCCCTTTCAAATCACGTAGACCGTTTTGTTGCGAGTTCCAAGTATGGAACTCGCACCTTACGTTCACTATTAGGTTGAGCAGTCATAAGCTGCAGCTCGATGTATCCCCATTTAATGTAATCTTCGAGCGGTTCCGCTGGCGGACAGTAGCTGCTCCCAGACTGCGACCACTCGTGATCGAACTAAATGGCCGAGTGGCCGAAGCTGCATGCTGGGGGGTGCCACGGTTCAAGCCACTGAATGGAGCCAACCGAGGTCAGAACTCCTGACTGACGTTTCATCTTGACACATCTCCGCCGGCTTTGAAGCGGTGCACGGCTGCATCGTGTCAACAGGAACAAAGGCTCGCCACCTGATGCACCTGACCGCACTGACACGCATGGAGACTCATTGTGGAGGACGCGAACGCAGCGGACAGTCGAAACAAGACTTCCCAGAGCTTTGCAGCGTCATGCCGCCCTTTGGTTGCGCTTGGTTGTGTTTGGAACGATAGTCCCGCACGAGGACATCTGCAGGCCGTCGCTCGTCGTTCAGTAACCCTTGGTGGTAGGTTTAGATGCTGACCGTGTTCAATGCCTCCTGGACCCTCCCGCCGCGCAATACCTCTAAAAGAAACCTTATCCACCCAGAGTCTCTTGACGTTTAGCATACCACGTTTGCGGATGGCGGCCAGGTATCGACTAGTGTAAGGTGGGTGTCCCCAGGGTTTACGATAAGCATAGTCGATCCGCCTGCGCCATGGACTCGCGGGCTGCAGGCGGGAGCACGCACGTCGTCTTGGTCCACCGCATGGGCGCGGGCAGTTTCTGCACAGTCGCAGCAGTCTCTAAGAATCAACGTTCATTCGCTTCTCGCCGTGATCTGCGGGCCGTAGCGCACAGTGAGCTCTGTCGTGCTTGTCTATTTCGAGCCCAAATGGGCGTATAGGGGCCTTCGTAGACCAATGAACCGGTGGGTGGGAAACAGAGAACTTGCTGGTGTCCCGTCAAAACGCTCGAAATGCGTGACATGTCAAAAGGTTTGGGCAGAATGAACTGAAACTGTATAAACTTTACTCGCGATGCACAAATGGCTTATGCAGAACATAAGGTATTCGAAGTTACCCCGTCGTGATACCGCAGGGCAATTTGTGGCGAGCTTGCATGAGCTTGCGTCGCTGATGCGCTGACAGAGCGGGCGGCTTGGCCATGGCTTGATCGCACACCGAGGTGGCAGCCGGCGATGACACAACCCTCATTCAGCATCGCAGCAATACATTATACCGACAAAGCCAGGCGACGCAAGGCCGTTACGGTGCGTACGGGCAATGCGGGCTGGGCGGGCTCGGCTGAGCGTCGGGTGCGGGCTCGCAGTCTGACAGCCGGTATGCCGCGATGCGTCCGACGATCCTCACGGCGGTGCGTCGGGTTGTTCCCTCGGGGGGCCACGGGGTCAAGAATGGCAGGCGTATGCAATGCAGTTTTGGCGCTGGAGCGTCATGTCGGACACCAGCAAGCTCAGCAGCCCAGCAGGTGTTGTTCCTTTGCCCTGGAGGCCTTCCCGTCCAGGGTTTCACCATGTCTACCATCAATTTCGGCCACCCACCCTCCGCCTGTCGCCATGAAGCAGCGGCTTACGCTGCAGCGCCAGCTATTGAGCGACTAGAAGCGTGCGTGACACATCCTGCTGCTGCGACGAACAGCCCCGAAATCTGTCACAGCATACCACGATGCATGCATTCGCACAGACTTTGCCCACAGACTGTTCCTATTCCGACACGATCTCCTTTGGGCGGTGGCGACTACGACTGCGACTGCTAGGGTCTTGATCTGCAACCTCCCCAAGCGCCGGCCAGTTTCGACTTCCACGGGTTGCGAGCAACAAGGTTGGTGTGCCTCTTGGTTCTCACTTGGCGACGAGTGCTACATCACCGGGAGGGTTACGTCTTTTACATGATTCTGAGCCTCCTTGATCTTCACTGTTCACTCACTCGCACCGCAACTCGCTCCCGCTCCCTTTGCTCCTTCACCCCTCGAGCACTTTGTTGTCTTGTCTATATCGAATTCTCTGCTATCACTGTCCTACCGACTCCCAACCAGTTCGCCTTCACCAGCACTTGTTTCGACTACAGCGCGTCTTCTGTGACTTGACCTGATCACGCCTAGCACCCGCGGCAACCCAGAGGGAATTGCCCTTACGTTCTGCCTCACATTCCGCCATCTTCGAATCGACTGCAATTACATTTCGGTCTTTCGGCCCATTGCTTCTCCGCGCTCATGCGATTGCAAGTGGTCGTTGCTGCTGTGGCCAGTGTCTTCGCGGCTGGTGTCCATGGACAAGATGGTGACCTCACAGCTGCCAGCACGTCGCATGCGCCCCAGGTGCTGGCGGCGACGCAAGCGCCGCTAGGGGTAGACGGCTCCAACGCGGGAGGGGAGGCTCCGACACCAACCACGCCTGAAGCCGGCCAGCCTGAACAGACGGCACAGAAGGTGTTTACCCTCACGACATTGACGACGACTCCTCCCGCAGACATCAAATCCACGCCCGTGCCCGGCTTCAGCTTCCCACCCGGAACTACGTATGAGACGGTCACAGTCGAGCACACTGCGACCAGCGGCATGGAGCCAATACCCACCGGCTTGCAGGCCGGTACCAAGATTACATTTCCTGGCGCAAACCTCTGGTGTGAGTACAACGACTGGTGCATGAGCAAGAAGCCCCTTCCAAGCGTTGCGGCGCCAAGTATTCTGGACGTGTGTCGGGAGCCAGTCGTAGAATCAAGCCAGAAGCCCGTGTTCTGGAATCGGCGTAAACCGCCCTCGGTGAGCGGCCACTGTCCGCAGACAGCAGATCCCCTGCCGACGACTTTGTCATTACCATGACAACGCGACGGGTACCGATCGGCCGGTTTCGATGCGCAGGGCACTTGTGCTCCTTAGTGGCTGCATGGCTAGACGAGATCCTTACGCCCTGTGAGCGAGGAGGTTTCTGCCGGGCGGCGGATCAGCCTTCACGGCTCATAGTATGGCGCTCGGTATCCTAATTGTCCTATCGCGGTTAGAGGTCAGGCGTCCGCGTGACGTGCACATCTCAGTTGTCACCACAGACGGCCCCAAACGAGTCAGAGTGCTGACGAAAAACAGGGACGCTCAATGCAGAAGCCGTTGCACAGTGGGCCCCAGCCCTGCCTGTGCCTGTCAACGTCGAGCTGTACAACCTGGACAAATCGCTACTGAACTACACGTACCGACTTGCGTCGAGTGTGACACCGGGCTCATCAAGCCGGACGTTCATTGCAGGGTTCCCGTGAGTAGAAAAGAATGCGTTCCTTGTCAGATTATCAGCCCCCCCCCTCTACCTCCACTCTTCTGGCACGCCCGGCATGGCACGCCCACTTCTCGCACTCTAGCCGCACCCTTGCGACCTATCAGGTTCGGCATGCCAAGGCTTGCGGTTCCTGGCTCATGCGGCAGGGCGTGGCAGGGCGTCCAGGCGCCCGGGAAGAACGTGTCGCGCGTGCTGCTCGTCTGTGCAGCGTCCAGAGTCGTACCACCCCACCCCCGTTCTGTGGTGGTTCGGCGACGAAAATGTGTGTCCGGCTGCGTACGGCTGCGTACTGAAGTTGCTGCGTGCGTGATCAAAGTGCGGCATCAACTTGCGCAGAGTGCCAGCTCGTAACTTTATTGCTGGCCCCCTGTCGTTCCGTATCTACACTTGGCTACGAACCCGTTCCACATTTCACTCTTCCCAACTCCACCACCCAAGTCTCTAGACCACACGTCTCTCCGACCATGGTGTTCCTCGCTTTCCTCCTCATGGTCGTCGCGCTGTCCGGTCCCGTCGCCATCATCCTTCTCATCACCCCCGTCATCCTCGCCATCTTCCCCACACGCCGCCTCTATTAAGAGAACCGTTCCCTGACTACCGCCCTTACAGTGCACACGCCGGCAAAGGATACGTTATACACATCAAAGACGCAGGCAACGGGACAGGTGAGTCGACCGGCGGCTCCGGCCGCGCCCACGCAGGCGGCACAGCGGTGCTGACGAGCGCACAAGTCTATTCTGTTTCGGAGCCGTTTGAAATCAAGAAGGAAGGATCGCAAATCATGTTACCCGCGGGCTACTCGTCGTCGTCGTCTCCGCCGGTCAGCGGTAACTCGCAAGACTCGGCATCATCATCAACCACCATTACCATTCCGCCGACTCTGCTGATGTTGTTCTCGATATTTGCGCTGGGTCTGGCTTTTTCCACGTCACTGTCGCCGCTGAGCCGAGTCTGAGGAGTGGGGAGCCCGTCGGGTGAAAAGCGAGAGAGCTGAAGGGGCAGTGTCGCACACTCCTGGCGACGGCGTGCCTAGAGATGGCTCAGGCAGTCGGACCCTTCGGATCCTATCCACCAAACCCACAAAGCGCGTCAGATCCACATTTCAGAATCCGAGCGCGACCCCGCGAATCACACGTTCCGCAGCACTCCGTGGCCCTGCCTAGCGACTCTTCACCGGATCACCATCGACCCACACCCACCCATCCTCCTCGCCAGCTAGTCACTGGATGTCACATACTATAGAGATACGCTGTACCATATATAACTACACAGAGACATTGTTTTGTAAGATTACCACGCCATGTAAGAGGACACGCATCTCTGCGAACGACAGAATCGGCTGCACGATCGGTACCGCGAGACCAAGATTATTGAGACCAAGATTCAGAGGCAGACTGCAAGGTCTGAGACAAGAGGCTAGTTCCGTTCCTGAGCGATCCGCCAAGCAGTCCCCAGAAAGCAAACGCGCGACCGTCCGCCGGATCCGTCGAACGATCCGTGTTAATGGAATACAGAAGGAGCAAGTATGCATGCTAATGCGAGCATGTCACAATTAAGCCAAGGGTATTGGTTAGCTGGGACCTGCTAGTGCGGGGACAAAGCTCAAATGGAGGACGGTGGGATAGGCGGGGTGAGGAAAATTGAAATGAAACGGCGCAACGAGCGCGACGGCAGGGGCGAGCCACAATTGGTGAGCACGAGGAAGGCAGACATCGCAAATAGCGCGACAGGGCGCAAGCATAGGGCAGGCGCGCCCTAACCAAACGGTAAGCGGTCGGTGTAAGACAAGCCCAGCTATGCCAGCCAGCGCAGCGCAGCCAGCGAGCTCACAATGACTGCCAGGACGCCAGGACGCCAGGGCGACAGGGGTCAGGTAGGGCCCAGTGGGCGGCGTCCAATCCCTGATGGCATGGCAGCCGTATTGAAAGCGAACAAGGTGGGAAACGCTCGCCTCTGCTCGAGAGCTCGAGAGCTTGGATTCACCAACCCAACCGAAGCGGTATACAGTAGCCCATAGCCCAGTAGCCTGCAATAGTCCCAGCCTCCCAGCCTGCAGCCTGGCTTGGGCTGGCTGGCTGCGCTTGGGAGGCGCTGGCGTGAGTCAAATGGCCCAAGGGCATGCAATCGTAGTCGCACACCCACAGATTCACCCCGCCCAGCCCGTTCTGGACGACGGCCCTGCCGTCCGATGGCCCGTCGCCCGCCCGCTGGCTCTGTCCCCCGTCCCCCGTCCTTCAAACGCGAGACTGGCTGCCGCTCGCGCACTCGCCCGCTCGCCTCACTACTTGCCGTGCTTCCCCGCTTCGTCGCTCCCTGCCCTGCACCCTCCCTTTCCAATCATCGCCTCCTTCCTCTCTTTCTCACCGCAACTTGCAACTTACTCTACCTCCTGTCAGCCTTTGGCTTCCTCGTCTTCGCCTTCTCACTCTTCTTCCCGACCTCTGCCCCCACGTTCATTCACGATGCTCTTCAAGGCCCTTGCCGCCCTCACCGTCGCCGCCTCGGCTCTCGCCCAGGCCTCCCAGAACCTCACCATCACCGCCCCCTCTCCTACCTGGTGGTGTAAGTCTCAGCTCGTCGTGTGAGCGCCGAACAGCCAACTGACATGCCAAGGGATCGAGGAGTCTGAGAACAAGCTCGCTTGGGCCAGCGGAAACCCCTCTGACTCGACCACCGTCTACATCAACCACAAGGACAACAACGTCCTTGCTGGCGGAACCCTTGCCATCAAGGCTATTAGTGAGTGCTCTCTTTTAGACGTGTGCGCACGGTCCCGCGTTGTTTTTGAGGAATTGCTGACCATCTACAGCTAACGTTTACGACTACTCGACCCTCCTCACGCTGTAAGTGAAATAATTCGATCGAGACACGAGACAATGGAATGTCACGCGACTGACCTGGCACAGCCCTCCTGGTGTCAAGCCTGCCAAGGGCTACTTCATCACTATCGTTGATTCCATCTACCAGAACCAGCGTGAGTGGCCCGGCTGATCGTTGGAATGAGCTGACTTGACAGGTATCTACGGCCAGTCGCAGGAGTTCGAGGTCAAGGCTAAGGGCTCTGCCTACCCCGACCAGAACCAGGACCTGAGCGGCAAGCCCCAGACCTCTGTCTCCACGTCTGCTTCTGGCTCTGCCGGTGCCTCTGACGCTGCTGCCTCCAAGTCGGGCGCCTCGAGCGCTCCCTCGGCTTCCGCCTCCAGCGGCGCTCAGCAGAACATGGTCGCTACCGCCCTCGCTGCCGGTGCCGCTGCTCTCGCCTACGTCGCTGTCGCCTAAGCGTGCCGATGACCCCAGAGCATCGCCCCAAACCTCTTCAACCTTTCTCTCTGCTTGATCGAAATGCCCACTCTGGTTCCCTCTCGATAAGGTCCGCACAGTGGACACTGATATACTTCGTTCATGTCGCAGTTATCGCAACTGCTGTGAATTAACAGTGTGGACCTACTATGCATGGTATATAATACGCGTTTCAGCGAGCACCGACTTTGGAGCATGGAGATGCGTCGACCTGTACAACTTAGTGGCCGTTGTTGACAGAGGAATGACATTTAAAGGGTCACAGTGGGTTTGTTATGGCTAATAGCCTATTGCTATTGCCCTGTAGAATCGAAATTGGGTAGCCGCAGCTAAGCTTCGTCCGCATGACGCATGACGGTACCAGTTCAGACCCCATCTTCCTTCGTCCCATATATATCAGCGACCGTCGATAGTTCCTTGCAACTCTGCCCCGGACTTTGACAGGTCCCTCTACTTCAATATCACTGTACTCTCGCCCACCTGCTCCAGCATGCAGAAGTCACGCCCCCTCACCCTGGTAAGCACAGCCCACCGCCACCCAAACCCTACCACTAATTAATTACCAGCACGACGTGGTACTCGACTATGTCATCAACTCTGGATTCGCGGCGACTGCAAAGGTGCTGTCGTCGTCGCGTGTCCCGTCCGCCCCCTCCAGCAACACATCGACGCCGTCGTCAGAGCGCGTAGAGGGCGAGGAGGGTATGGACGTGGACGAAGGCGGTATTGATTCCGGCGCTCTTGGTACTCCCGCGACCCCAGCAACTCCAGCAAGTGCAGGGGGGGCCGTGGGTGACTCACCGATCCGCTCTGCACTCGCGGCAGCGGCGGCGCGTAGGCTCGCGGCCACGAGTCCGGGCACCCCGACCCCAGCGCCTGACAGCATGAAGGAGGACGTGCCCGCAAACGACAACAGTACCAACGGCAAGAGCGCTATCAAGAGCGACGGCGTGCCGGCCATTGATCAGGCGACCTTGGAATCTATTGACCACAGACGAGGTGAGTACGTCGGGAGGTCACGCGAACCCAACAACCCTCCATGCTTGGCAATCGCGACGTTACATAGCATCAGCATGGTCACGAGCAGCTGTTGCACACACCTGCTCGCTTACATGAGGGCAGTTCCGTGGTTCACATAAGGACCTCCACCCTGGCCCTCCACCGTCCCTACTCCATGCCGCAGATGGCCGCGGTAGACCGAGGTCCTAACGTGAGCAGTGATCATCGATGCGATCTTGAACGGGGCGATTCCGCGCGCGGTCTCGGGCATCCAGCAGCACTTCCCCGCCGTGTTGATGCGGAAGAACAATGCGTCGTCGAACGGAACGACGGTGCTGCAGCCTCCGGCGCCGCCAGCGAGCGTCCCGCCGCACCAGAGGCCGGTCTTCTCGCACTCGCATGCGCCCGAGCACGTCGCGCTCAACCTCCAGATCCAGGCCTGGATCGAGTCGTACCGGAATAACCTCTCGACGCCTGGGTCGCCCGGCAGCTCTGTCGGCTCTCTGAACGGCTCGGCCAAGGAGTCCGGCCTCTCGGACGCGCAGATCAAGCAGCTGACCGAGGCGTGGAACGAGATCCACCGCATCGTGAGCCAGTTCAAGCCCGACGTCGCCGCCTCGTACGTCAAAGAGGTCAAGGACCTCAGTGGCCTGTTAGCCTACTCCGAATCAGAGCTCGAGCGCGACGACTGCCCGCTACGCGGATTTGTCGACCAGCGCCGTCGCATCGCCCTCGCAAACCAGATCAACGCGGCAATTCTGCGTGAGTTATAGCTTTCGCTGTCGTTTGTGCAAGCTAACACGATGCAGGCTCAGAAAACCGCCCGATTCAGTCCCACCTCGAACAGCTCGCGAGGCGGACGTGCGCCGTCTACTCGACCCTGCACTCACACGGCGTCGAGGTCATGCCGAGCTGGACAGGCGACGCAAAGGCAGCCGTAAGTCTCAGCTGAGGGGGTTTGGTGCACAGAAGCTGACATGCAGGACTGGCGGATCGGGGAACAACTTAAGAGGCGCCCGTTCCAGAAGGGTGGCTTCGACCTGCATGAGTACATGTGGGAGATGGCCTAGGCCCCTCAATCTGTAGAGCCGCGTCAGTGGCAACCATCCTCGAGTGAGATGTTGTAGAGATCCCTTCCGTCATATCAGCAGTGCGCATGTAATGAATATCCAGAACGCAAGGTACAAGTACAACTGATACATTGTTCGCTGTCACTAGATCAAGCTACGTGCTAAGCTACCAAGCTACTTGCCCAGGATGGTTGCCATCTCTCTCTCGTCTGCGGCCACGATCCCGCGTGCGCGCGCCTTCAAGCGCATGTTGCGGTCGAACGTGATGAGGAGCACCTGCGTCGCTTTCTCCTCTGGCGCGGGCATGCCAAGTATGCTACTGCGGTCCTGGAAGTGCCTGGCCTGGAACGCGGCCACGTCGAGAATCAGGTCGTCCATGCTCTTGCTCGCGTTCTGGATGCTAGCCTTGAAGTCGAGGTGCTCGGCGCGGATGAGCAGGTCGGTCAGGTAATTGCCGCGCGTCGTCTGGATCTTGAGCGTGAGCGCATGCGTACGGATGCGCGACTCTAAGTATCCGACGGCGCTGGAGGCTTCGCTGCCGAGCGGGGGCGGGTTGCGGCTGAGGCCGTCGAGCTCGGTCACGACGGGCAGAGGAACGATGGCACTCCACTGCCCGCCCTCCACCAGGCGCGCGAAGAGCGACAGGGAGCCGAGCAGCACGTTTGTATCGAAGACCAGGATCGTGTACCCGGGCACGATGCGGTGCGTGCTCTTCGGGGCGCGCGTCTTGCGACCGCCACTGCGCTGGCCCGGGGGCAGCTTGAGCACCGAGCGCAGGTGGCGCCGCTGCTCGCGCACGACGGCGAGCGCAGGGTCGTCGTCGTCGCTGTCCGAGAGTTCCTCTGTGTCCTTTGGCCGGCGGGCGAGCCACGCGTCTGCCTCGGCCTTCTCGCGCGCACGCTGCGCCTCCTGCGCGTCGATGACTTGTGCGAGTACGCCGCGGATCTCGACACGCCCGTCCTCGATGGCGAACCCTTCGACATGCGCTGCAAGCACGCCCGCGGCCCACGCCAGACGGCGGCGCCGCCTCTCGTTCACGGCGAGGGGGCCGTCGGTCTGGTCCGCCGCTTCGTCCTCGACGACGCCTTCATTCAGGTCCAGCCCCGAGTCAAAGTTGGCTAGGAGCACGTCCATCTCGCTCTGGAACCGCTCGCCGGAGCGGGGCACTGCAGGCCCACCGGACGAGCCGCGCGAGTTCGATTTGGTCTTCCAGAACCCGCGCTCGTAGACCCGACGGCCGATCCACTCCATACCACGCATCATCCAGTCTTCTGGCAGAGGCGCGGGCGTCACGAGCCGCGTTTCCTCCCGTAGCTCCAACCCTTGGCTGTTCAAAAACTCGGCGAGGTGCCGCCACGGAATCGACGTGACGAGTGGTGCGCCCGCCGCGGGGTGCCGGAAGATTGTCGCAAGGAACGTCAGGAGGATCGTGAGGTACGGGTTCAGTACCTGGTACAGGCCCTGCTGCCGGAAAGGGTGCTTGAAGACAAAGTCGAGGACTGTAAATGCGAGCTCGAGCGCGTGCGTGAACGTCGCGGGAGGAGGGCCGTCGGAGAACACCGGCGGCTCCTCGACGGGTTCAGGTGCTTGGGACGCGTCGTCTTCGCCGTCCGGCTCCGTCTGTTCCGCGATTCCGTCGGCGATATGTTGCCGTCTGCGCGCAGCTCCCTCCTGCGCGAGCGCCTTGCGGATCGGCCCGCTCTCGGCTCCGTACTGCAGCATCGCAGTCAGATTCACGACGCCCATGGGCAGCCAGTCGACCTGCGTCACGCACGCCTTGCGGCTGACGCCGTCCAGGTTCGCGTCCTCCTCGAGTCGCTCCATGAAGCGCGACATAACTGTTGAAAAGTCGTCGAGCTGGATCTTCGTGAACAGCATCCCGTGCAGTCGCACGAACAGGTCCATCGCCGTCGCCTCCGGTGCGGAGCGCTGATACTGCAGCGCAGAATCGAATAAGGGCAACACGCTCTCACGGCTAGTCTCAAACGGATGTGAGGCGCAGAGACTCTTCGTGAAGTGGTACAGCGCGTGCCCCTCACGTCCTCGTACGTCGCGGCACAGCAGCGCCAGGTGGTGATGTAGACGCCCTTCGCCCGGCTTCTCGACGATCCCCTTCGCGTACCAGTCTCGGGCGGTGATGCGCCATGTCTCGCGCTCCTCGACGTCCCAGTTGTCCGCAACCTCCTGTCCGATGCTGGCGCCTGATGGTATTGGCTGCTCGCTGTCCGACCCGTCGCCATCGTCGATCCGCGCCTCCCGCACCTTCTTCTGCTTGTTGGCGGCATCTTTGCTGTCCCCTTCAGCACACGCGACAGCCATCCGGTACCGCGCCAGATCGCCGAGCGCCTCGATCCACGCAGAACGGAAGGAGGACAGCATGTCGTCCTCGTACAGGCCATTGTAAAACTGGTAGGCGTAGTAAATAAAGTCGGTCAAGAGATCGTGCGCAATCGCGTTATGGGACATCCACGCGAAGCGAAGACGCTCCAACAGCAAATGAAAGCCAACCTGCCATAGCCGGACAGGGATGTTATACCTTAGCGGGGACTGGCGGAGACCAGGAGGTACTTGTGGGTCGAGCGAGATTTTGAGGAAGTGATGGTGGCAGTCAGCGAGCTTCTTGTGCATGCTGACCAGCTCGGCCCATGCGTTGACGTCATTCCGCCGTGACGGGTCGTTACGCTCTGCCGGGTCCAGCAGCACGGAGATACCCGCTTCTGGGTCCGAGTCCATCTTGCGGTGCATGCCTCCAAGGCTCTGCTCGAGCGCGCCAATCTCCTTGTAACTGGCTTTCAGGTAAGCCTTAGCGCCGGAGTCACCTTCTCCACGGCCGCGCTCCCGATCACGCAAGCTCTCGCTCCCTTCGCTGCTGCGGCTCCCACGACTGCGGGCGTCGGAATTGTTGTGGTGGCGACGACTCGGATGCGAGCTACCCCGTTCACTCCCTTCGCGCCTTCTTCGTCGCTCGCGTTCCCGGTCCGCCTCTTCCTCCGGCGTTCGATGCGCCGGGGAGGGGCGGCGCAGAACACTCAGCTGCGGAGACGTCGCTGGGTCTGGTGGAGGTCGACCGAATTGCACAGGATCATGAAGCGCGGGGTCGAATAGACTGTGATGGCCGGCATTCCTGCCAGTGTTCCTCGAGTCGTCTTGCCGAGGCAGACGGTGTGGAGAAGGTGGTAATGGTGGGGCGTCGGGGTCGTACAGATGCCTCCGACCATTCGGCTGGGTTCGTCGGTCGTCACGCGCCGGCGACGGCTGCGGATGTCGTGTGCTCGACTCGGACCTGCGCGGTACCGGTGGTGCCGAGGGATCATACAGCTGCCTCCGGGAAGTTGAGGCTGAAAGCCCACGATCAAACTCCTTGGAACGGTCAAGGGGTCGACGGTCTCGATCGTATCTGGATCGGTGTCTGGGCGCAGTCAGTTTCATGTCGTGCGACCCCGCTCTTACCGAGGGGAGGATGGTGCGCTCCGTTGTCCTCCGACGCTGTCATCTTCGCGTTCATAGTCGTACGTTCTTGGTCTGCCGTTGTCAGCCAACGCCTTCTGATGGAACCTAAACTCACTTTGGTGGTGGCGGAGGTGGTGCGTTACGTCGATGAATGGAGGGCACTGGAGGAAGAAAGCCTTCGTTGGGGTGCCGCGGCCGCGAGGGACCTGCGGCCGGAGAAGCGTCCATAGGCGACTATTGCTGAGACACAGGTGGGTGAATGGTGATTATGGACACATTATGCCGGCGAGAATGCTGAGAAGAAGGTGGAGTTGTGGGTTCGACAATAAAGGATCCAAAAGGAACGAAGCGCAAATGACGAGTGGCTGGGTCGATGCGATAGTGGTGGACAGACGAGGCGCACCGAATGTTGTAGGGTACAGTGATGGGTATGGTTTCGCGGATGGGAAGGAGTAGAAGTGATGGATGCGATGATGGTGATGGTTAAGAGATGATATCGAGGTTGACGAGTGGTCTGGGATAATGCGGTATGGGCTGGGCGATCGATCCGGTATCGAGAGCTAACTAACTGCGCGCCGAGGTGACGATTGCGGCGACAGACGACATTGCAGTCTCTGGCTGCTGCGGAACGCGAAAAGACAGTGAGGGCCTAGGCTGCGGCTGTTGGCCCACTGGCCTCTCTGCCGCCCTTCTGCTTTGGGACCTGGCAATCCTGGGAATGCGCAAGGGCCAATTTCGCAGCCGCATGTAAACCACGTGGTGACTGCGGCCAGTACTAGTCACTGCCCATGAGTCATTACAAATTTGTTTTGATTTTTGTTTTCGGCGCGTCCAAAGTCCTAATCGATCTCGGATCCTTTGCGGCACGGGTCGATGGGCCGCCGCTTGGCCGCTTGGCCACTCGGCTGCGCCTGGCGCCTGACGCCTGCGTGCGTCTGCCTGAGCCTGCCTCACCGCCGTCGTCACCCGTCACAGCCACCACCAAAAGTCCAACGAGCCTTGTTTGCTTTTCAATTCCGCTCTTACATCGACCCCTCCTAAAACACGCTCACCATGGCGCCCAAGGACACCATCTACTACGACCTCCTCGAGGTCAAGGTTGACGCCACCCCCATCGAGTACGTTTTCTGATCTTGCATGCTTCAGAATCAGTGCGCTGACAGATCTAAACAGGCTTAAGAAGGCTTACCGCAAAGCCGCGATCAAAGTCCGTAGACTCGCCACTGGACGCGTCAGATTCTTGTCAAGCTAACTCTCCGCAGTGGCACCCCGACAAGAACCCCTCCGCCGAGGCCGAGACCAAGTTCAAGGAGATCGCCGAGGCCTACCAGGTTCTGTCCGACCCCAACAGCCGTGCATTCTACGACAAGGTCGGCCGGGAAGCCATGAACAAGCCCGAGACCCAGATGGAGGATCCCCAGGAAATCTTCTCCAAGTTCTTCGGTGGTGGTAAGTGTCTCTCCTTAAAGTTTGACTCTGGAACAGCACTGCGTACTGCACGCCGCCCATACTGGCCGGCGTCCAGGCGTTGTGCGAATGTGACAGCCAGCTCCCTGCTTCCTAGCGCAATGGCGGCTGGCTGCACGTGCCCCGAACCCTTATGAATGGGAGCGACCAGAGTGACTGACGCTATCAGAGGCGTTCATGGACTATATCGGCGAGATCGCGCTCGTCAAGGATTTCACCTCGACCATGGATGTTGTTATGACCCCCGAGGAAAAGGCTGCCATGGAAGAGGCCGCCAAGGCCGAGGAGGCTGCTGACACTCCCTTGTCTGCTGCTGAGATTGGCAAGGCCGCCGATGCCGCTACTGATGGCGCGGCTGCCGCGGCCGCTGGAACCGCGGCTGCTGGCTCGACTTCCCCTGGCAAGAGCTCCCCCGACGGCAGCACCACCGACCTCACGCAGCACACCGGCAAGAAGGAGTATAAGGACGTCAAGGGCAAGACGAAGCTTACGCCCGAGCAGAAGGCTAAGCTCGACGAACTCGAGTCCCAGAAGGAGAAGGAGCGCAAGGCCCGGTACGTCGCGAGCAGCCGCAGTCCCGAGATGTGAACTGACCTACAGTATCGAGGACCTTGTCCAGAAGCTCATTCAGCGTATCCGCCCGTACGTTGACGCCAAGAACCCGGGAGACGCCAATGACCCCGAGACGAAGGTGTTCGAGCAACGCATCAAGACCGAGGCCGAGGACCTGAAGCTCGAGTCGTTCGGTGTTGAGCTACTGCAGACGATTGGAGGTGTTTATCTCACTCGCGCTGGCAACTTCATCAAGAGCAAGAAGTTCTTCGGCGGTGGTTTCTTCGGACGGCTGAAAGAGAAGGGAGGCATGGTCAAGGAGGGCTGGGGTCTTCTCGGATCTGCGTGAGTACACCGGAGCGTTCTTGTGCACGGGAATGCTAATGAGCCCCAGTGTCGGCGTCCAGACCGCCATGGCTCAGATGGAGAAGCTCGAGGCTGCCGGAACGGCGACGCCGGAGGAGATTGCCGCTCTCGCCGAGGAGCTCAGCGGAAAGATGCTTCTGACAACGTGGCGTGCTACGCGCTGGGAGGTTATCAACGTAAGTCGATGATGTTCTGTTCAAAAACTGACCTGCAGATCCTTGGCCCTGTTGTCGACGCCGTGCTGTATGAGCAGGGCATCTCGAAGGACGTTGCGCTCCGTCGTGCCAAGGCGATCATGACGATCGGTGGCATCTTCAAGGCTGTTGAAGCGGACGAGGACGACGAGGAGCGCCGTGAACTCGAGCGTCTCGTGCAGAACGCCGCCGGCAAGAAGAAGAAGCACCACAAGTCGCGAAAGGGCTCGCCCGCCGCTGAGCCGTCGACGCCCGCGGCCATCCCCGAGAAGTCCGAGACGGCCTGATGATGACTTGCTTTCTTCTTGTCCCACTCATGCCTCATTCCTCACGAATCCCATCATCTCGCGCCGTGCCAGCGCGAGCCGGCTAGTTTATCCCAATGTTTAGAGTATACCCCAGATAGTTTAGTTATCTGTTCACCGTTTATAGTTCATCTTTCTTCCGTGTCAGTCGAGCGGTCGATAGACATCGATGTAGGGCACCAATCGGCATCATCAGGCTGCAGGGTCTTATGGATGGATTTAATCCTGTGTTATAGCGTGTGAGGGTGTCGTCACGTGCGATGTGTCGCAATGATGCGTCCACTGGAACGCCCAGACGTGCAGAGCTCTGTGCATGCACGCCGGTCTTCGAGTTGACTCGTGCCGGTTTCACGAGTCCTTGCCCACTGCCACACCCCGCGCCACGAATGATCGATATGCCTGTATGAGCCGTCTCATCTAACTTCAAACGATATTGTTTGGCCCAGCTTGACCTGTTCCAGCCCTGCGGTGGGTTCTGTCTCTGTCGAGCTCGTGAGGGCCGAGACCAACCTGATTCTCCGCGTGAGCCCTTGCCGCTCAAGAGTGTGCGGGACGAGCATACGTCCAGGACATTAACCCCCATGACCGGCATCATATCCGACTGGCCGCCCCAGCCTCTGCGTCCCGGGAAGTAGCCTCTCGACGGTCTTTCGGGGGCTTTCGGATGTGGACGCGGACGTTGCTGTGGTGGGAAACCGGGTTGCCACCGATCACAATGAAGCTCTTCATCGCCAACTGCCCCCTTCCCCGTCGTTGGAGCGCTGGGACCATGCTCACAACGAACGTACGTTGGGCAGCGACTGGCACCCATCCGTGTCACAGCAGCCGACGTAGCAACCAAACAGGCCAGACGACGGCGTGCAGTGTGCCAAACTCATCTTTCTCGATCATGTCACCCGCCATGTCGCCCCAGCCTTTCCCGGGGCTCAGGTCAACCTAAATGCCCGGTCCCCTCTGCATACCATTGCCCAGTTAGTCTTACGGTTCCTTCCAGGCAGACTGGGCCCTTGTGTCGTCTAAAGGTGTCTTCCTCGCCACCAATCGAGGGGTGCAAGCTGCGACAAGTGTGGCACTGCCGCCCAGAAATGCTCCCGCTAGCAACCTCAGTATCACCACAGCAACACCTCATGAAACAAGTCTACACGTCGTTCTCTCGTGTTCTTTCGATGCATCTCGATGTGCAGAGCTCGCAGAAAGCAAAAAGACAGGTCACGACGGGGATCGAACCCGCAATCTCCTGATTGACGAAATCGTAGTCAGACGCCTTGCCATTGGGCCACGCGACCTTGGATGATAGTGAGAGTCACCGGATAATTGTGAGAGGCCCGGCAAAAGTAGGTGTTGGAAATCACGTGATCTCTTTCCCACGTGTCTCGCGGCACACTCGGCCCGCACTCCGGTGTTCGACCTCCTGTCAGCACCCTCGTTCTCAATGTTTCTATTGTTCTAGCTGAGAACATGCTCAACATGCCTCTCACACGCATTCTCGGCGCCGGCCTCGGCGCCCGACACCGTACGACATCCTCCGATAGCCTGCAGCTAGTCTCTTTGTTCTCTAGCTGCTTGTAGATATATAAGTGGCCATCTGGCCATCCTATGCAACCACATTCTCTGTTGATCAGTTCAAGTCTAGCCACCCTACGAGCAACATCGTTGCTTGGGCCCCGGGCAGTCTAGATTTCTACAAGTAGGTCTTCGGAACGTACCCCACGGAGCAGCTCTACGCGCTGACAGGCATGACGTGGGAGGACTTACTCGGGATTAGAGTGGCATTGTAAGTACGAGACTATGGAAAGACCAAGTCACGTGGTCAAGTGGCAAGTGGCACTGACGCGGTCTTCGCTGTTTTCTGTCGTCAGAGCTGTGAGTCAGAGGCGACAGCCCCTGCTGCCCGCTGGCACGTCGAGGCGACTGGTTATGCCAACGAAGGCATAAGAAAGGCGGCAGGCTGCGCCCGGTGGTGACAGGGTAGTTAAGCGACACACCTCCTGGTGCGGGATGCGGCATTGTTTGTCACTGTCATACGACCTCTTGTCATCCCGGACCGAAGTTCTGTGGCCGTCGTCCGGCACGTTCGGCATGTAGTCTCTCCGAGTCTGGACATGTGATGGAGGGTAGTGCAGCACAGGCCGCGCTTTCCGGTCATTAAGTGGAACCTGGTCGATGCCGCCGGCAGTGCAGCAGTTGATGCCGGCGGTGGGCGAACGCCGAAGGCCGGGATCGCGGTCGTTGCCCGACGCTTAGTCTGCCGCGAATCCTACCGCCGAACGCCACCTCTCAGCCGATGGTGACTACCGAACAGAGGTCGGTATGCCAGAACGAGGAGTCGTCGATACATTCCAAGTCGTTAGGTCTGCGTGAGAATGAGTTACGTTCCGAAATGAAGTACTGACAAGCGTTCCTGAGTAAGACGCGTTCGTCAGCGACGATGGCCCCTCGCCGAGGTCGATAGCGGCCGGCTGTCTCTGCGGTATCCAGTGCCTCAATTACCCCCCTGGAATGCGGTGACCGGAACGGGCATTCATTGCAGTGAGGAACGTCTGCGCGGATGCTCTTCTGGAACAAGTGACTTGATGAGTTGGTCCGCCCATTGATCGGGGCTGTCTGGTCGCTGACTGCCTGGAGTCTGTGAGTGAGCATGGGCACAGCTCCCAATGAGCTGCTCAAATGCCGCCGAGCGTCTGCGGGCCATGGCCATTGTCGCCAGGACTCCCCTGGCTTGTTCAACCACGCAAGGCGGTGCCGAACACTCTCAGGATCGTTGAAGGGCTGGTTGAGTCCGGACTTCCCGGCTACAGGGCGCCACGCCAGCCGGGGAGACCCAGAGGCGCGAAGTTGCTGCCAGAGAACTGTCGTAAGCTGGAGGCTGGGTGGATCCCATCGGTGGAGAATGTCTGGGGGTTTGGGTAAGGCGCCCGAGCGAGCCTCGAAACTGTGAACCTGCCACATCCCAGTCGCATGGGGGTCTCTCATTACTGAAGACGTCAAGGCCGGGCAGGAGATGGGCAGCGGCCACTCGTCCGAGTGACCAGCATCACAGTGATGAAGAGTGAGGTCAATAGATTAAGAGCCCGCAGCCTGCACCCTCGGTCTTGAGGCGAACTGCCACAACAGGCGATCTGTGGCTCCTGACCCCTGTGACTGCGGCGCCTTCCGCAGGTTCCACTTCCCGGATCGAACGACCCACGCTGTACAGGCGTGCAGACCCGCGCAGCCGGGTTACACGGGCTGTGATGTCAACTAGGGTGAGTGTCAGTGGTGCCGCTTTCGATGTCAGACGAACAAGTGCCGCAGCCAATATTGGCGTCGGCTCCACTGACGCTGAATCAGGTGCCCTTCGACTGGGCGTTCAAGACGGCGGCCACTGTGCGGAACATGGCGACCTCCTACGTCCGAGTAGGCCGCGCCGCAGCGGTCGGTGAGGAGTGAGGATGAGTCAGATCTCAGTACACGCAGAAAGCAACAGTACATGCACCCAGATGGGCGCCAGACACATCGCCAAACGTGGAGGCAATTGCCAACGGATTGCATGCACTCGCCTGTGTGCCCGTAGTAGATCAGGACCTCAACGTCTGAAGCTGATTGTTGCTCGTGGCTGACTATACGGTAGGTCATCGGCCGATACACCTTGGAAGAAGTAGCCTGTTGTTATGAGTGCCACTGTCAACCAGGTTGGCGCCGATTCCAAGCCCCGGGACCGGAGCTGCACCGCATCCTCGCAACAGGGTAAAGAACAGGTAAGGCAAGAGGAGACGACCGGCATAACGAGCCGGCTTATGGCGGTTTGTAGCGAGTGCGACCACGGAGCTAGGAGCGCCGCACTTCCACGGCTGAGCCGAGGTTTGCCGTTGCGGGCAAAGTCCGCCGCTCGTCGCAAACTGCTTTCGCCACTGTCGCCTTTGTGCCGGAAACGTCCATCACAGACCTCTGATGACGAGAACAATACGTGCAACAAGCTCAGCACATTATGAGCCGATATCACGGTGCCCAGGGGCGACGACAGCCTGAGTTACGGCTCCGGGCCGGTTCCGAACGGGCTTTGCGCCATGTCATACTCAGCGCCCGATTCCATCCGGACAATGCTGGGGCTATTCCTCTGTATCTGGGGAATGCCAAAGTCGCACACCGATCTTGCTTCAGGACATCGCCAGAGCTGGGGTACCAGGACATTCAGACAGGGATGTTTGGTGTAGAGGAATGGTATGGGGTGGTGACTGTAATTTGAGATCGCCGCAATGCCGCTAGACACCGAAGAGATTCTCACATCCGACCACGGCGTGAACGACCTCACATCCCTGCGGTGGGCAGATTGTGAGTGTCGATGCTTGAAACTCAGCATCTGCCCTCCAGGTGTAGTGCATGTGCAGCAGAGACATCCCAACAGTTGGGGTCCCTGTGGTTAGAGATCGTCAAGGCGAGTTAGTCATCGGCAGACAACCCGACCGGAAAGTTGGAGAGAACGTCAAAGAGTTTGACAGCTGCCCGGTGACCAACGATGCAGTGCAAAGAAGCGGAGCAAGTACCGCCTGCAGAATTCGTAGCTCTGCAAGAACCACGGACAGGTGACCAGTGCCGCCCTCGTTACGACGAAGGAGTACGAAGTTGGCGCAACCTCCGGAGCGCGGAGGAGAACAGATGGCCAGATTGTCACTCCCGGTATGCACACCGGCACGCCCGGTACACAGAGTTTGAGCACTGGAGTATACGACCGCCCCAGCTGATCAACGGGCGCAGGATGGTCCGCAACGCCCGCTGCGGACTGAGCACCGCCGGTCCTGGTCATGCGAAGACTTGGCATGGGGCGGTTGTTGACAGTGACACCGAGACGATCTCTACGCCGATACGGAGCACAGAATTGCAGGGTTACAGAAAGAGGGGAAAGCCATGATTGTCAGCACAAGTTTGAGGGCAGTGCCACAGCAGGCGGGGAGGGTGAAGCTACCAGGGCAGTGAGTCTGATACTACGCGGGGGATCCGACCGATGTCCAGAAGCGTCTTCTTGGCAGGAGAAGAACAAGGATCGCCGGACAGGCAGGCACCAGTCGACCCGCCTGTCAATCAGTCATCCGTCAGTGTGCCGGGCCGTTGAATCGTATTCAAGTGCCACCAGGCGTGCTAGTGAGAGTGTCAGCGGGCGTCAGTGGGGCTGAATGAGTCCGGGGTGAGTCACGATCAGCGACGTCAGGACCGACGAGTGCAGCAGTCCAGAACGTGTCCGTGACGAGGACGATTCAGCAATGTGCATTCCCAGCACACATTCACGCCGTGTCTGAATCGCTCTCCGTGATTCACACTTCCACGCATCCCCGCCCCCACGACTATGAGTATTCGTGAGCGCCACAAGATGCTTGTCAGCGATGTCATGTAATCGCGTCTGCGTCGAGGCGCTGAATGGAGCCGCCGACCGCTCGCTACGCAAGCTGTCCCGTATCGAGAGTGAATACGATTCGATATCAGACGTCTTTCGGGCTTGTGTCGTCGCTGCAAGGAAGCAGTCCCGGGTGACAAGATTACGACGTCCCACTGTTACGTGTGTTACGAAAGGCCAAGGCGAGGTCTCCCAGCGGCCCAGCGTTAGGTCCCAACCAGAAGAACCGACCCGTTTTCGGCCCAGACATCTGCTCCCATACGAGGGCGGGCCTGGGACCTGTCAGAACCTTAATATGCGTATGGAGGTCGTTTTTCTATTCGGCATCCCGAAATGGACATTTTCTGCTGTATCTCGGACATGCATACGATGACGATAGAATGCACACGCTACCGCTCGCTTGCATGTTTGCTTACTTTGCATGAAAAAGGCAGTCCAAGAAAGAGGTTGGCGATGAAACTGCGCGAACACGAGACGCGAAAGGAAGAGTGCGTCGCCCCCCCCCGCAGGTCTGGCCGAACAGTCTGACATTGTGCCTTGCCAGACGCGTCATGATCGTTCCCATACCGCGAGGGACCCGCGAAGTGCCGATACTTTCGACGGCTGATTTTACATACATACAGGTCGGTAAGTCATGCGCGTCCAAAGTCAATGCACATGCTAACATACTCTCTCCTACATTCGCAAATACAGCACCAACTACCTTGAAGGCGTTTTCTGTGAGTTTCTGCATGCTGGGTCCGCTGACGAGCAGTCATTGTCCCTTACTTTGTTATCACTCTTGCCTACCTCGTGTAGACAGGCACATCACCACATCAGTGATTCGTATACAAAGCTTTCGTTATCACATTGCGCTCCAGATGAATTCATCTCTTGTTGCGAGCATCCCGGGCTGCTCTCCGTGTTCGCTTTGTGTCGCCGTTGAGATGCACATCCTCTGAGGCCCGCTTCACGTTTTCGCCCTCTTCCGTCTTCACCTTCGCAGAGCCTGCTTTGCCTGGTGTTCTGGAGGGAGCACTGGCTTGCACGGCCTTTGCGAACATGACAGCCTGTGCCCAACCAGCGCAGGGTCCCCAGCACTCAGCTAGGAAAGTCTGGACGTCGTCATAGATGGCTTTAGACATACGCTTGCCCTTGAGTCTTGAAGGGAATGAAGGGTGGCGCATGGCGATGGTGTGCAGATGAGTGTCAATGGGAACAAGCGACAACTGAAGAATGTCAGCGAATCACAATTGCCTTCACCCACTTGGTCCATGCACATCAACTGCACACAGTCTGCAACCTTGCGGCCCACTCCCTTGAGCTCCAGAAGACGCTCTCGAGTCTCCCTTAGAGGTGCTGCGCGCCATCGCGCAAGCTCCTCGTCAACGTTTTCGACAGCGCGCAAGGAGTCGAGGGTTGAGGTAATGAATGCGGCCCGGTAGCCGAAACCCAGACTGCGTAGCACACTTTCCAGGTTGTCCAAGGGAATATGCTCGGCCCTCGGAAACAGGTGATAGACAGTCTCTCCTTGTCCATCAGGGTTATCAAGTGAAAGGACCGGTGGCGAAAATGTGAGGCACAGTTTGTGCAATAACGACGATATACGTGTGATGTGGTTATTCGTCGACGTTATGAAGCTGAATGTGTCAGTGCTGGCATACATATGACCTCATACGCTATCAGACATTCCCATGGATCCTGTCGTAGGACGCGTACACCAACCGCCTTGGCATTTAGCTCTGTTTCACCAAACAGAGCAGGATCTCGCTCCTCCCAGCCCTGGTACAGCTTGGTGAGATTGGGATACTGCGTCAGCTGAAAGTAATCCTCGAGCCATGAGCGTGTGTCATCAGCTGCAAATGAGATCTGAGCAGCTGGTGTTGAGGGTATGGCCGTGTAGTATATGTGCGTTGGTGATTGTCGCAGGCAGACAACCCGGGGAGGAGAATCGATCGCTCTCGAGTATTCTTCTGTGACCTCACCACTGCTTTCTGGTAGGACATGCCGATGCCAAAGAAATGATTGTCCGACTGGTAGTGTGTTGGCGAGAGTCAGATTGGACGGTGCGATAGCAAGAGATGACCACCCATTCGGAAACGGTGGACGAGCCCGCTTGAGATGTGACGCCATGCCAAAGGAGATGAAAACAAAAACAATAGCGACTTTCACGCCGGGCTGGTACTCAATTCAGGTTCCGCTTCATCAATATCGGTCTCTCAATATCGGTCCTCAATTCAGGTTCCGCTTGCTCAATATCGGTCTCTCAATATCAGTCCTCAAGTCACGTAGCAATGTTTCCAGAAGAATGTACAAGCTTCTTGCATCCCCATCTACTTTAGACATTATATTTCTAGAGCCCGGTGGAACGTCTATCCCACAACACGGTGGAGCTTGTGCATGTCTGGACAGGGTTAGCTTCGCAAAAGGCAGCAGTAACGTACCACTCAGGAGCAGGTCACCCTGCTTCAGGAACTGCTCGTAAATAGCAGTTTTGTTCTGGGAGGAAAGTTTGTCGGTAGTGATCACCCCGCTGACCTTGTCAATTGTACAAGCAATCCGTCCACTGGCGATGAAACGCGAGAGATCACGGTCAACGAATGCCTCGCTCACACCGAATGAACGGCYCATGCGCTCCAGTGTGAGACTACGATAGCTCTCCAGAAGCTGTTGATAAGCCTTGATGCGCATCTCTCGCACATAGTATCGAGCATGGAGAGCCAAGATGGGGTTGGTCACCAGATATGTCTGCTCAACATCGGCCAAGGCAACAAAGAAAGCYGCGTAGCTGCTCTTGTAGAGAGAGTCGGCCATTGTTGTCAGGGGGGCAATCGACGACATGCAGCTGTTGACCTCAGAGCTAGACAAGATCTGGGGGGTCAGATGCAAGCCCAGATTCAGTGATCTTACCTTRGACTTTAGAGTCTTGCGGTCGCAGCCAACAGTAGCGGCGAGCACTGTCAGTGCAACAAACTCTTCATATTCCATCAGCTCTGTGGCAGTGTAGGTCGAAAGCGAATCAATCAGCAGCTCAGCCGCCTGCTTGAAGTCCCGAATCGAAAGAAGATGCAGAGCCTTGTACACTTTCAGACGGTTACGTCGATCCCAGTCACCACCGGAGTCGATGAGCCTACAGTTAGCACCTAACTGATCCAACTCACTCACTTGGCTGCCCGGTCGATGTTGGCTGTAACCAACTGAACATCGGGGCTGAAGAGCCCCATCCTCACAAGAGCGAGGACCAGGTCGATTCTTGCRCCAAGCCCTGTTGTCTTCTCCAGTGCTGTTTCTAAAGCTGGAACAGCCTGTTCCTGCGATATCAGCTGTGGTGTTTCGAAACTGCTCACCTTGCTACCAATGCGGCAAAGGTACATGGCCTTGGCCCGCAACAGCTCTGAAACCTCGCTTTCCCCAAGATTCTCCTCAGCGTCCTTCAGCTTTTCCTCCAGACTCTTCAGTTCCGCTGCATTTCGCTCCTCCAGTTGAGACAAGAGGTCGGCCTTCGGAGGCTTGATCGAGAGAGTGCGCAGATAGGGTGCCATCTCTTGCCCSTCAGCTCGTCCAGGCCATCATTCACCTACCATCCTTCTCTATCGCTTCCCAGAACGACGTGCTTGCTGCATCTCGCAGTCTCGGGATGCTGGTAATCTGATACTGCCACTGAGGCACCTTCAGATTCGGGTAKGGAAGAGGAACACTGTCGTCTGCCATGGTGGGGATGTATGCGCGCGAGTCGTCGGTTGGAGGAAGATACGGTGACTCATGATGGTGAAGGCGAGGAGACGGTGGAGTGACGCAACGCGCGTCTGTAAGTCACGTGATCCACTACACGTGTCATTCCCTGCGAGCCCAGTCCAGCCCAGGTCCTGGTGATCGAGAAGACTGCGCGGGCCATTTGTTGCGATTCCTATGGTGTTCCCTCATCAACCCTCTCGGGGCCTTGGGGGGGAGGCGGGGGGGGGAGGCGGGGGGGGGGGCGCAGAATTAGCACATTCACAACAAAGACGCAGTGTTCCCCGGTGCCTGTCGGATCGATTTCACGAATTCGGCACCCCCACACCCACGCCACAAGCCCCCCATGCGACGAGCGTACATCCGCCAGATAGAGCTATTCGAGACTGTTCTGTTCGACCCACTACGCCTCAATCCAGCGGCACTGTGGCTCGGCACGAGCAGGTGATCGGATCGCTTGCTGGGCTTGCTGGGGCTGGGTTGGCGACGCCCAGCGACCAGTGCCGTCTTCTAGCCGCATCTAAATGAGAGAGTGCCCTCATGAAGAAGAGAAAGGGACGCCGCGCGATTCCCACAGCAACGCATGTAGCACATGCGGCGTCCATCGTCTGTGGTGCAGCGCCTTACGGCCAATATGGGACGGCCGGAGACTGACTGAGCGTCCCAGTCATACAGCAGACGCAGAGCAGACACCGAGCCCGCGCGGCGTGCCTCACTGTACCGAACGCCGTCCGCGTTACGTCCCCGCGCCTCCGTCGAACTCCACGCTTTGTTGGCATGACGTTTCACGCAATGCGGAAGCTCGTTCCGAGCGGCTGAGGGTCGAGCACATTCCCACCCGTGCGCTGCCACCGCTGCCACTGCCTCCACCAGTCTCTGCCACTCCGGTGGCTGCGCCTCCACACTAACTGAGCAGCTGACCATGACCACCCACCTGACGTGCCCGCTGTGACCTGGGCGTTCCATGCATGCATGCGCCTCCCCCACATGACCCCCACGGAGGGGCTTGGACTCACGACGCCGATCTTTACCCGAGGAACAGGCGAGCGAGATCAGTCGCGTCGAGCGTGGCCACGCTGGCCAGGCTGGGAGATAGAGTGGGGGGAGGCTGATAAGAAAGGTGGGGGAAATCAGTGCCGATCACACCCAGCCAACGGCGCCTCAGCATCATCCCCCGCCCACCGCCCACGACCACATTACCGAGGCGTCTGATCGCGAGCGAGCCAAAGAGGCGTGAGACGGTCGCGCGATACGAGCAACGTTAGCGAACGTTAGCTGTGCTAGCGTCGCGGAACGACGCCTAGACCGACGTCTTGGGTCGTCAGGCGCCATGTGCAGCGATGAACGACCAACAGTAAGTGCCCAGGGGGGGGGGTGGGGTTTTGGGTGAATTGCGCAGAACCGTCGCCTGTGGAGTCACTCGTTGTCCAGTGTGCATTGAAGAGGCGGAACAGGTCAGATGTCAGGCAGGCCAGGCAGACTGTTCCGCTCGGAGCACAGACGGACCAGGCGACGAGTCAGCGAGCGTCGATCGTCCGATCGCCCACTGCAGAATTCCGTGTGCGCTGCAGCAAAGATAACATGATCGTCAATCGTCATGACCGGGTATGCATGGCCGGAGCTCGATAGCTCGATTGCATGACGTTTCGGTGGGTCATGGCAGCGTCGACCGCTATGCCGCGCGGCTTTGACGATGGAGTTCGGAAACATGCAGCTAAATTTGACCGACGCGAGTCGGGCAAGCGAAGTAATGTCGGCTTACGGGTTCGGGATAACGTCGGGTCAGAAGTTGATCGGGAGCGGTGCCGAACTGCGAACTGGTGGTGTACAGGTCTGGAAGGGAGTCACCGCGGAAGAGCGTGTGGAGCGCTGTTGGAACATCTGGGGTAAGGCTCGGAGTTACGCAGGCTTACCGCTGGCTTGGAATCGGGACTTATGCGCAGTGCCTTTTTCCGTCTCTCTGCCCTCACACCTCTCCCCTGCTCCCTACTCCCTGCTGCCTCGTCTGCCCCGTCTACCCCGTCTACCCCGTCTACCCCGTCTTCCCTGCTACTGTCTCTGGCCAGACCGCGTCGCTTGCCATCGTACTCGCGTTGCTGTTCGCGTCACAGATCTGTCGATCAGAAACTAACAGACTAATCTGTAGCAATCATCGTTAATGCGCATATGGGCCGCATACCGTCTCCAAGCTGCTTCTGCTGAGGGGATCTGGTGTGGACCTGCCTAGCCCGCGCGTGTCCCGTCGCCTGACCATGCCGGTCGCAAACCGAGCATTCCTGCCAAGCGACGATAACCGCCTCATGCATGCTCAAGTTTGCACAGTTTGTGCCAGATGTCACCAGATCTTGCTTCTGATATTGGGGACATGTCGGGTGCTCCGATGTGCACCAGGAGTGCCCGCCAAAGGTCCCTGCAGAGACCGCCAGAGGCCGTGGCTTGGCATTTGCATTCGGATCTGTACGCGGTGTGTGAATCAGATCAGGTGAAGAGGGTTCATCAGGTCGCCGACCGGCACCGAGTGCAGTGGGTAGGGGGTAGGGGGCGGCAGGTGGGCTCGTGCTTGCAAGGCACAAGTGATGCGGAAGTCTGAGCACGCAGGTGTGAGCACTTGGCACGACCGAGGGGATGCAGCAGGTCTTGGCACCCGGTGTCTCCCGCCTGCGTCGGTACGAGGCAGGACCGATGACACTGCCCCCCTCTCTCCGCGCTTTCGCTTGGAAATACGAGCGGTAACTAGGCCAATCAAGGGCTCATGCGTCTCTGGCTCCGGGCACAAGGAAAGCACGGGGGAGCACATGCACGTCGTAAGCTCTGAAGGATTGCAGGGCTGGGAAAACAGGTCCGAAGGCACTACTTGGCACTGCAGCAGCCACTGGATAGCACTGGTGAACTGCAGAACTTAGGACACGGTCGGGGTCACGGGGCGAAAAGGATCCGGAAGCCACGGCTCTGTTCTGATGCTGACGAAACAAAGTTCAATCAATGCCGGTTGCTTACATGACCCTGAATCCCCCGCACTTCCCTCCCTTTGCCGTCAAGCGCTTCAAAACGAGGCAAAATTTATCGCCATCCGATGTTTATCCGTAGTAAAGCTGTTGGGGCCGTATGGGGCGTACAAAGTTGCGGCCAGGTCGCCGATTCTGCCGGTCTACAGCCCAGCATCGTAACAGTAATGGGACGTGGGACGTGGGACGACGGACGTCGGTCAAGGTTACGACGTGAATTCTAATGAGCATACGCTGAATACTCTGAATCGTGACTCGACGATCTGCAGCGGAAGTGCAAACTCGATTCATTGTGCAAGGCTCCCCTGGTTACTTGTGCCTCCTGTTCCTCCGTTCTTTCGCGCTCGTCGGGCTGGATGAGGAACAGCGCTGCCCCGTGCTTGATTCACTGCCGATGCAAGCACGATCGCCCGACAGGCGCGGAAGGCTGTATATGCGACAAGCGTCAAGTGGGGCCTATCCGGAACAGTGGTGGGAACCGGTAGTGCAAGACAAGGTTGCAGCCACAGCCACACCGACGAGAGGCAGTCCGATCGCGAGACAACAAGATCACAGAGTATAGTCAGCTGCCTCGCATCTGTTGGGGCCGATGCGGGATTGTCGGCTTTGGCGGCAACGGGATACGCTGATGCGCATCACGCGCACGGGCGGCGTACGTGTGGCTGCTCACAGCATGTCAAAACTCGAAGAGGCAAGCGCCACCGACGCGCGTGTTTG
Organism: Trichosporon coremiiforme; assembly: GCA_039545355.1. Lineage (NCBI taxonomy): Eukaryota > Fungi > Basidiomycota > Tremellomycetes > Trichosporonales > Trichosporonaceae > Trichosporon > Trichosporon coremiiforme. Next base: position 1,393,065 of record BCJJ01000006.1, read on the forward strand.
AGTGGCCAAGCTGTGTCATGTGTGACGCCGGCGCCGGCTGGCGGTGGAGATTGTCCCGCACGCTAGCACGCTGCTGACGTTGCATTACGATACACCGCGGCTCTGGGTGCCGGCAAAACCATGGGGCAAGGGGCAGGAAGGAGGGGGCAACTCAGACAGCGAGCGCCACAGTGGCGCCGGCGCTCGCCGGGGGCATTCAGTCATAAGCTGTGTGTCAGATGTCTGCGGTGCTTCGTCCGAGCGCTCTTGTCCGAGGTGGGTCGGAGACGTGGCCGAGTCTGCCTGCGTCTGCCTGAGGCAGGCGCCGCCGACGGCGTAGCTTGCGCCGCTTGGCGTTGGACGACGAGGATCGTAAACGCCCTCGGGGCATGGTCCTGGCATTCTGTAATGAAGCATCTCTGAGCTTCTGGGCATTCTGGGCAGGACTGGTAGTTCGCATCCTGAACGGCGTTGCGCCATGCACCCGGCGTGCGCTGCCTGGCACGCCACCGGTGAACGCCAGTGCTCGGGGTCGCCGATGCAGCATCTCCATTGTCCTTCGATGCGGTGGGTCCATGAACCGAGAAGCGAGGAGCGAGTTCCTGGGGCGTTCGGTACCGCAGGCAGCCATCATCGGCACCCTCGATCCTCCCTAAGGCTCTCGCACCTACTGTGCGTGTTTGGTGAATTCTCTGACCCCACACTGTCTGCAGGCTGTCCGAAACGTCGGAAAGTAGGCTATGCACTACATACAGCGTGCAAGCTGATTGATGACACTGGGGCTTGCTTTGGGCTGAGGCAGGTCTATTTCAGGGACACCATTCAGGGTCCCTCCAGTGCTGGAGGTAAATTTGCATGCTGTCAGTGGCAGCGCGCAGGTCAATTGTCAATTGGCCGACTGGTCCGAAACTCTGTTAAGAATATGAATTGTACAGGTGGAGCCCAGGTGCACAGCTACAGCTGGGGTCAGCTTACGGCCGGGCCGAAGGCAACGTACGTCCGGAAGTGTTCCGTTGCTTCCGTTGTACCCATCCCCTCAGAGGGTTGAGGGTCTGCCAAGGGTATGTCCGGCTGGATCTCGGGGGACAGATGCTTGTACGGCATCTTTTCAGGTGAGGGCTGCCCAGACACTCGCAGTCAGCCAAGGGCTGGCGTGCAGATCTGCTCGATCTCGACCGACTGGGCCAGACAAGGTGCGGCAGATCTAACGACTGAATACAGATGGGAGGAGGGGTTGGCTAATTTCGTCTTGCCAGGCGGACAGTGTTGCTTGGCCCGCAGATCTGAACCCACGTCGAGACGGTGATTGCAGCACCGAGCAGCGCCAGCGCAGCGATGCCCGGCGGAGCAGTCAATTCAACGTGATGGGGTGCATGCCATGTGTGAGTCACATTGCGGTGGCAAATACAAACGGGAGCTGTTCCGATGCCTCGTGAAGGCAATACTGGCAGGCGGGCTGCAAGTGAGAAGGCAGTCACTGAAATGGCGGCTGAATGCCTCACTGAAGCGCCACATGGCTCACGCTGTGCTTCAGACGACACGCCCATGCAACAATACGAGCTGACGCGCATGTGACCGCGGACGCTGCTGGCGCCTCTGTCTGATCAGCCCGAAGCAATCAGGCGAGCTGTTCGGATCGAGCTGATCGGCGAGACTGCGCAGAGGTCGACCGACATTTCCGCTTCCAGTCGTTGGCAGGTGTCCTGCGCCAGACAACACGACCCCGCGTGATCCTCGGTTAATGCCTCGTGAGCGAGCAAGCAATCGCAGTTGTGAGCGGGGAAATGAACCTTGTTGTGTCCATGTGGACCAGGTCACTTATTCTGATAGGACGAAACAGTGATCGAGACCGATTGCACCGGACAAGCGAAAAGGCTGACGTGCGTCCCGGCCGTAAGCCCCGGTGCACCCAGCTCAATCCGGGGAGGTCTGGGGGTGCATACGGTCTGGGGATGCGTTGGGGAAGCACTTCATGAAGCATGATTCGGTGAAGTTCATCCGAATCCGGCCCGCTCGTTAGAGCGTTAGAGTTGTGACCGTCAGCAAGCATCGTCAGCCTGGATGGTTAGAAGAGGGTACGTCTCCGAGTCTCCCCTATCTAAGCGGTTCTTTCCAATGATGGATCAAGCTTCGCCGCGTGACAAATTCAGGTCAGGTCCGCGCCTCGCTTCGCCGGATCTTCAGCCAACTGGATGCGCACGACGCACTGGCACACGCCTTGGGTACTAAGGGCACGGTGCTGCAGCTTCGGAATGTCAGCTACCTTCGCAGTGCTCGCCTGAGCAAAGGATACGCTCATACGACGAGTGATCGTTTGGACGCCCGCATCCGTTTCTCTTCGCGGCGTGTGGGACGGATTCGCTGCGGATAGTCTGCGGGCCAATCAGAAGCCGCGAAAGCGATATGTTCCGGATACCGGGCAAACGTAAGTCCGCAGTGTGCTTCCATGTGACGTCGCGAGTCCACCAATACGCCAATGCGCTTGTGTGCGTCGCACGCGGCGTCCCGGCCCGGGACTGTGCGAGGGGGAAGAGGGACACAGGGGGTGGCAGGCGGGCACTGCGTGTTCCACGTCCATGATCCGAGCCAGCGCACAGGCTCACACGCATGACTAAGGCTGGGGACGTCGTCGTGGCGAGAGTGGCGAGAGCGTCAAAGCGGCATGCCAAGTCTGAGCCTGGGCTGGTTGGACCAGCGATAAGATGCTGACTGATCTGGGTCGGTGAGCCGGTGGTAGCGGGCGCCGTTGTGTCATGTCAGCAGTTTGGTTCCCGAGGTTTGAATCCAGGACCTGGTCTGGGGACACCCCCCAGACATCTGCGTGCCCCTGCTGCACACCCTCCAGGGTCAGTTCTGCGTGAAGAAGGTTCCAGGTTCAAACACCGTGCTGGAGCATTGGACCTGACAAGTTGGATCTGGGACGAGTCTTGAGGATCGTGGAAGGCGGGTTGCAGTGCAGTGCACGCAGTCAGGACCCTGTCAGCACCTGAAAGTACAAGCTGGAACACGCTTGCGCCTGCGGACCCTCCTCTGCACGCAGCAAGACGGCCGCAAGGATGATCCTCAGAACGACGTGCATGCTCCTTCAGAGGTGGCAGTTGAGGGTCTGTCAGCTCAGGTGAAGGGTAGGGTGGTGGCGAGATGGACCCTGACATTCGTCGTCCACAGCCTATCCGGCTACAGTGGCCACAGTCGGCGACCAAATTCGGCCAAGCGGCGACTTCCCTGGCACACGACGAACCGCTTTGTCTCGTACGTTGGGCGCACTTGCTCTTTAGCGCACTCCCTGGTATGCGGAGTGCGCAGGGTTGAGCAGACGACCAAGCTGGGGCAAGGGAGGGATACGTTGTTTGCCTCTTTTGTTGGGAGGCCCCCAGGAGCGATATCCTATCATGGCCTGCATATCCAGCCAAGAGTTCCCCCAAGGTGCGCCTTCCCGGGCCGGTCTCTGCTACCTCGACGCCAGATGTGGCTGCTGACTACCGTGCCGGCGTGCCGGAGATCAGAGCCACGGTCGAACCTGGGCCCACCGAGCCGGAAGCTCGCACTGCGGCACTGTCGCCACTCGCATGCATGTGAGCAGCTGATTCAGCGCTGCGTGTTCGAATACAGGGCTTGGGTAAGGAGAAACAGGGTGCGCAGATGTTCTACAGGAGCTCGCAGGACGCGCAATTCACAAAAATCACGGCAGCACGCCAACATCCCTCGACCGAGCAAAACCAGTGACAAACCGGCTGCGCGCAGTTGGACACTGGTGGGACAGGCACTCTGCTGTGTCGCCTGCGCTGGCGTTCCTTTTGTTCCTTTGGGTTGTCACTCTGACAGGCTGGGCGGGGAGGACGAATGGCGGAGCAGCCACCGAACTTCAGCCAGTCTGCCGGGGAAGCGAACAATCGAAGTCGGCGGGCGCCACTCATGGTAACGGCCGTTCTGCTCGTTCGATTGCCCCTTCTAGCACGTCGGTCGCGCGCCGTTCGTTCGGAACATGACTGTGGAACGGGGGCTTCGGTCGCGCCAGACGTCACTGGGATGTGAGAAATCAGCAAGGACACGGGTGGGTTTGCTGTGCAGTCTCTACGATGGATCTGGGTGGAGTAGCATTCCCAGCAGTGCGTGTCGAACTGACGAGATCAACTTTGCGCGGATATATTAGTCGCGCCAGGCCCGAGAGGTACAGAGGAACAGAAGGTACGGCGGTGTTCTGCAAGTTGAAGCTCTGCGCTGGTGCAGCGGAAAAGAGACATGCATTCAACCTTGTTCCTGCCTTCCCGGACGCTGCGGCAGGCACTGGAAGTGGGTAGTGGACACTCGCCGAACAGCGCAGGCGATATCGTGGGAACCGGCACGAAAAGGGTTTCGGGGATCGGGGACAGCGCGTGCATGCATGCTGAGATTACGGGCGACGCGTTGGTTCGCCAGTCGCCTCCGTGTCCGCGTCTGCTGCCTAGCCACCGGGCTGTTGCCGTACGCAGTGCCGTTGTCCGTGCCGCACGACGTGTGCGACGCGTACGATGCGTACCCGTGCCGTCTCCGCAGACTGCCACTGTGGCGCGTGGACTCGTCCATGGACCCACGAACGCGCTCGCCATGTGTGTGGGAACTGCAAATCTTCGTTCGCTCAGTGACGTGAACGCCACGCCCAGAACGGCGCCAGAACAGGCGGATGCATGCGGGAGCTGATCTAGGAAATCCGCTATCAATAATCAATACGCTAATGAGCGCACGGAAAGGAGAGTTCAGAGGGCTGAGATCCAGGCCGGGACGCTCGCCGGGGAATCATCATGACGATGTCATCATCATGACACTCCAAGGACGGATGCACCATGGAGTGAGTCCGCGAGCGGGATTCTTTCCGCACCTGCGGCATGGAATGGAAGGCGTGCAGGTGCAGGTGACCCTCTCGCCAGACAGTCCACGGTCCAGACATACACAAGTTTTCAGCTGGTAACAGTGGAGCCTCATCCAGGAATCTTTAATTCGGCAAGCTCGGCATGCAAACGCACCCAAGTCAAAGTTTAACGCGCATCACCCAAGCGATTAGGACGGCGGCAAGCGAGGCATGACGTTCGTGGATATGTCACTGCCAGTGCCTAACCGCCTTCGGCGTGCATAGTCAGCTTGACCCTTGCACTGACAGTGCGTGGGCAGCCGGGGCCGGCTGACACTCCGTTCAATGTGCATTAGCGCATGGCATGGCGGTGCTACCGCCGCCGACAGTCGGCACCGCGCGCTACGGCAAGCGGCATGCTCAGGCATTCTTTGGGTGCTTGGCCCGGCTTGGTATGCTGTAGTACGAGTTCGGCAGATTAGACGGTCGTTGGATCGTTGAATGAGCCTAGGAGATGGATCTGGTGGCGTCCCATGTCATTTGCCGGACGGTCGCGCTGTTAGTTTCCCCACCGGCGACTTGGAGCCCGGTCGGTTGTCTCAAACAAAGGTTGGGCTAGACGAGGCTCGCTTGACTCGATGGGATAAAAATTACTAACGGCTGGATTCTGTAATGGGGATTAGCTTGGAGGGTGCTCTTGGTTTTGGCGGGGCCGCCTGGGTGGAGACCGAGGTTTCCTGGGCTGGCCTGGCTGGGTTGGGGGGGATTTATGCGGGCATTGACCCTCGCCTGTGTGCCAGCAGCGTTGAAGCCAGGGTGGCAGCAGGGTTCACACTCAGGGCAGAGTGCGCTCAGGGCATACGGGGTCCATGAGGCACTCAAAGCTCGCCACTGAGATCTTCGCTTCGATGGCCAGGACACAAAGTGTTCAGGGCGGTCTGGGCGTCAGGATCGAGCACCCCCAGGCAGCAGCACGGCACACCGCTCGAGCTCGCCAGACAGACTCAGGGCTGACAGTACAGGGCTCATGGGCGGCAACCATAGAGCGTGCAGCAGATGCATCCAAGAGTACTGACTGAACATCGTTTAGCAGCTAAGCGGCCCATGGACACTCGATTTACGTCGTCATTGTCCAAAGTCTCTCCGACCCGACAAACGCCCCTGCGGCCCTGCCCTGCTTTGACGGCCGGTCTCCGGTTTCGTGCCCTCCCTTTAATCCTGACACCTTGGCCCTCTGCGCATCTGCCTGCCTGCCTGCCTCCCTCCGTCTAATACTGCCGTGCCGTGGCCGAGTGGCCGTGTACTACAGCACTCGCCTCCATGTCCACCGATCAAACCGAGTCACCGACGATGGCATGTACATGACACGGCCGATACCCCGCCAAGGAGCAGGAGCGGCACCAGAGCCCAACCCTAAGCCCAGGGTCCTGCGCCTCGCCCAGTCTTCTCTCCGGCCGTCGACTCCTCCCATCGCCGTTTTCCCTTCCCAATCTTGCTGCATCCACTCGGCCACTCGCAGCACACCTCTTTATAATACGTCTGCCGCCTTGTCCATCCCACCACCTCCTCACTTACAACCACAAGCTTCCTCACTCCCCACATACATCTATCCGAACACTCACACACGCAACTTCGCACTTCAGCATCTACTCGCATCTCCCCCTGCCCCCACCTTTCCACACCGCTAGTGTTCTCTGAACCACCGCAACCACTCTTGTCGCTGGTCGTCATTACCCAATAACTGATCCGAACTTCAACCGGCCCGGCGTTTCAACCGACTCTCGCACTAAAAGATCAACCTGTCCGAGCAACGTCAAGTCTTGTGCGCTTGATCACACCGCCACTGCCTGACACCGACAGCACCTTCGACTCTTCTATTTCGAACTTGTGCATCGTCCCTTGTCTTCGCTTCGTTTCCACATAAACGACCGATCGACGTAGTCTGCAGAGTACAATGTGAGTGCTTGATTCCGCACTATCCTCTCGTCCTTGATCTCCCTACTCCTTCTATTCTTCCGTGTGTGTGTCTTGTTCTCTTTGTCTGGAACGTATGCGCTTGTGTGTGTGTGTGTGCTTGCGTACTGTGGCGCTGGGGTGCCCGGCAGCCATTCCGACCTGTCACCCCAATCGCCTAGGTGCACCTTCCCTAGTGTGACGAAAGCGCGTGCGCGGCTCTCGTTCTTACGAGTTTCATGATGCTGTGCCGTTACAGTGGCTCAGTGCACGCGTTTCCCACATTCGGTGGTCTGTGCTTGCTCGTGCGCAATGTTAGCCATGCATGCCATGAGTGGCTGCGTAGCGCAACATGGTGTGCACCGGCCGGCCGGGTCCGTGGACTTGGGATGCTTTGGCAGGTAGAGGCGAGCTGTCAAGATGGTCGTGCGCTATGCATGCCATCTTTGTCAGGGGCTTGGGTTATGGGCTGGCTGGTGCATGTACAGTGCTGCATGTCTCCGACGTAGGCGGTGACGCATCGGCCACCCCGGTGCATCGGGTGACCTTGCATGCATTGGCTGCATTGGCTGGCTGGGGTGGCCGAGCCGTGCCCGCTCGCACTCTTGAACGTCCCAAAATAGGGATGTATTTTCCGATTATGGGATGATTCGATGGTGCGCGGTGCGCGTTGGCCGGTGGGCGTTGCGGCTCTGCTTTCCGCTTGGCCGCCTGATGCGCCTATGCCTGACGGGGTCTGTGGGTGATGGGCTGGCGTTGTGGCGGTGTGTGCCGCGGCAGCGACCGTCGATTATCTCCCAAACCCGTCGGGAGTAATGGTCACGGCAGCGGTCGTCTGTCGTGTGGGCGTGGCGTATGCGTGCGGGGCCAGGTTTGTCAGGATCCGGGCGTCGACCGGCCCGGTGACTCTGTGCGGTGTGCATCGGACGGCCATCGGCGACCCGATGTGCAGCCTGCGCATTTGCAGCTTGGCCGCAGACGGTCGGGAACGACTCAGGACACGCGCACAGGTATGACTGTCCGCCATGACAAGGCGCAGCTTCATCCCCGTGGGCTGTATGAGTCATGCCAACGCGTATGCTCGCGAGTGGATATTTTCCGCTCGGTCGCGTGTCCTGTGTTATCGTCACTGCCCGTCCCACATCAGTCATCATCCCATCATGGTCCCACCGTGCGAGCCATGCGCCGACGTGCGTCGTGCATGGTGAGCGGGTGGTTGGGGGTATACAGCGAGGCAGCCGCTGAGTGGTTTCTGCTTGCATTGCTTTGGTCAGCATTAGCAAGTGTAAGGCACCTGGCAGTACCATTAGATTAGTTCCTTATTTCTCGGACATTTGCCCGCTGGCCCACGCAATTAGACGGCGTCTTGCCTCTGTCCCCCTCCCCCCCCCGCCTCTGGCACCTGGCACCTGGCCCTGGAGCTGCTCGCTCCCTCCCTCCGCCGCCGGGCTTGCTCGCCCCATCCACTTTCCGGCCGGCCGCCCGGTCCTCGCCGCCCTCACCCTTGCACCCTCATCCTTACTCCCTTACCCTTCCCTACTGCAGGCTGTCCCTTGCTCCACCGCATCCATCCACACATCCACCACCCTACCCCCATCAGAATGCCAGCTTTCCCACCATGGCTGTTGGCGTCTTTTCGTAAATCACTCCTTGATATACTCCACGCTCTTCATCACTCTTCTGCCCACGACACTTGATGCTGACTCTTTATTAGTTCTCAGCGCGTTACCTCCTACTCGACTACCATACTCTTCACTCCACTCTCCACTCTACCTCCCTCTCACCACCACCTCCCCCCCGCCGACCGATAACCGCAATGTCTTCCGCACCTTCGACGTCGGTCCCGGCTTCCCGGCCCAACCCCCCCTCTCCGGCCTCCAGCCGGAAAGCCGCCAAGGCTTCTGCGTCCACCTCGGCCCACTCGTCTCGACCGCGACACGCCGACCCCTACTACGGACACGAGGAGACGGCCGTCATGTGCGCGAGCTACATCATCACCCTTTTCGCTTGCCCCGACGTGCCCCCCATGACCCACCCCGGTCAGCCGACGCCCACGATGGCTCACTTCATCGCCTACGCTCTCCACCGTACCCGTCTCCCTTCCGTCGTCACCTTTGCCGCCCTTCTGCTTCTCCAGCGATTAAAGTCGCGCTTCCCTGCCGCCCGCGGATCGTCCGGACATCGTCTGTTCATCTCCGCCTTCATGATCGCCTCGAAGGTCATCTGTGACGACACCTACTCGAACCAGTCGTGGTGCATCGTCGGCCAGAAGATGTTCGCCCTCAAGGAGATCAACCAGATGGAGCGCGAAATGTGCGGCTACCTCGACTGGAACCTGAACGTTTCTGGCGAGGAGGTTGCCGAGTTCGAGGCTCGCGTACGCGCTGAGCACGGACCTGTTCGCCGCTCCGCCCCCTCGGAAGTGTCGATGGTTTCTGTCTCTCCGGCTGTTTCCGTGGCTGGATCGTCGTCTGCAGCTGCTGCTGCTGCTGCCGCCGCCGCTGCTGCCGCGTACCCCTCGCCCAAGTCGACGCCGGATCCCTCGCGACCCATTCGCCCGGTCCCTGCTCCCTCGAAGCGTGGCAGCAGTGCGTTTCCATCACCATCTCGTAACGCCTATCTCCACCCCTCCCACATCTCGCCCCAACCCCCCGCGCTGAGCTCGGCGTCTTCATCACTAGCTTCTTCGCCTGCGTCCGAGGACTGCAAGACGCCCTCGCCTGTTGCCGCGATCGCCAAGCCGAAGCGACCGACCTCGTCTCGCACGGGCAGCAAGTCGTCTGTCGTCGACTGGGCCGGCTCGATGCATGTCGGCGGCCAGCCGCTGAGCATCGGCGCCTGGTAAACCCGCCCGACGTCTCAAACTTCTTGCATGTCAATCATAATACACGTCTAATACAACACTAAATACAACACTACCTTTAAACTATCCTCCTCTCACACGTCTCCATACCAACCCGACCGCATCTCGGGCTGTACAGTTGTATACATACACCACACTCAATCAACATCTTGTCCACATTGATTCCTCTCCTGCATCGACACTCGTCTCCATAGGGTTTATTTTTTCATGACAGATCTATGCTACTGGTGCTGCCACCAGCCTGTCTACTTGCTTCTCGCTGCATCGCTGCAACTGTTGCACTGTTGCATTGCATTACATAGCTCATTGGGATCTGGATCTACTATTGTTGTCCGTCACGCGCACCGACTGCAAATGGAGGTCTCGGACCGTCTTTGTCGTTCCCACGGAAAATGGCCGACTCCAACGCGTTATTTTGGGTGGTGGACTGGGCCCACTTTGAATTGCGACGGATCTGGTGGCACGATGGCATCGACGTGGTGGGTGGTGGGTGGTGGGTGGTGGGTGGTGCGTGGTGCCACCGCGTCACGGTGCATAGGCGCACTGGGTCAGTTGATGCATGGGGTGACAGGCAAAAGAGTTCCTGGAGTATGTGTGCCGTGTGCCTGTTGGGTGTGTGGGGTAGGTTGCCGCCGGTGCCGAGTCGGAGTGCGTAGACTGCATGGTCTCCCGTGATGTGCCGGGCTGCGCTGCCGTGCATCCTCTGGTGGCGGTATGGGGGGTTTCCCCACAGAAACGCCGGTGGCGCGTGAGCGTGAGCACTCAGCCCTCTGGCTGCCGCTGGTGCCGCCATGCTGGCTGTGTCGGCGCAGCCGACGGCTGAGTTGGCTGACTGGCTGACATGTTGGCGTTCTGTCCAAGCGGCAATGAGGTAGGTGGCATACCACAGGCGTAAGCGGAGACGGCATGATGCGCCTCAATGTCCCCCGTTTGGCTTGAGGCCGATTCAACGAAAATTGTCTTCTGCCGGTGGTAGGAATCGGCCTAACACGGCTGCTTACTGCGACTGCGCAAAACAAACGGTACGGTACGGCTGTTCATGAATAGCGCTGCAGCGCTTCAGCCATACGCTAATCTTTGTTAGTAGCGTGTCGCAGAATTCGCAGTAGCGTCGGCGGCTTTGTCGCAAGAGCGTCGCTAGTCGCTAGACGGACTAGCGGCCGAGAGAGAGCTAGGCATGGTCGTTAGACCCTGATATCAGCCTGTCGCGACTATCCTGTCGAATCGCCCTAGAGATAGTACCGGGGCTACTTGTGATCTATGATGCATCTGATTCACTGGATGCAATGCTCTCATCAAACGTCCGTTAGTCGGGCATCTACTAGTTGTCGGTCGGAGGGGCAGTTTCCCCGCACACCGCATGTCTAGTCCCGTCACACTCTCCCTTGTCACCCCCCCCCCCCCCCCCCCCCCCCCCCCCCCCCCCCCCTCGCCCTCCCCCCCCCCCCCCCCCCCCCCCGCCCCAACATGACAAACGCGTTGGAGCAGGCGCATTTCGCTGGAGTCGTCCCAGACGTCCCTGCCAGATACCCAATGATGCGTGTGAAGCCGCGGGCCAGAAGGGTAGTGTGTGTTCCTCGCCCCGGCCCTGGCCGGGCCTGATGGCCTGATCGTCTGCATAGTCTGCTTCGGATCAGACCCGTCCAGTAGCGCTACTGCCTGCGGTGCCGGCGGTAAGGCACAGAAAACAGGCACGGGTGTGGAGCTGCGCTGAGCCGTGAATCTGCCTCGAGGGCATCAAGAAATGGGACCTGGGCCAGTACTGGGTTCAGACTGGGTTCAGACTGGGTTCAGACTGGGTTCAGACTGAGTTCAGACTGGGTTCAGACTGGGCTTAGACCGGGTCAGATGAGATGCAGCGCTGCTGAGACGAATTGCGGGTATCTCAGATCTCGAACTGCGTGAACCTTGTGCAAACGCTCTAGAAGGCAAGCCCAGACCGAGGGTGGGCTCGTGATTGTTGGAGCAGCGGGGCAGGTGACGCTTTTCAACTGGGGCAGAAGAACCCCTCACATGCAACGCGTGCAGAGCATCCACCACGGTAGACGCCCTGATACGCGACATACGACTCATGTCGTTTACTCGATGCGGAGCAGACTTACGACAACCCTCCCTTCTCCCTTGTCCCCCAGATTTCCCTGTGTGCATCATGCTTGTCTGTGGCTATGACGTGCAAGGAAGCCATTACGTCTTCGGCCTTCTCGGCCATATTTTTCTACATTTGGGTCTTGCAGGGCCGGGGGGCGGGAAGACCGGTGGGGATCGTGGGGAGGGTTGAGGGAGAAGCTAATCTCGACGCACTACTCCGCTGGGAACGCTGCGGCGCAGCCGTGAAGGTGAAGCTCGGTCTTCCATCTCGATGCGGTGTACAGACCACGGAGCTACGGAGTTGCAAGGTGATGATTATCTGGGGCCAGTGATGCAGCTATGATCTCATACCGCAATGTCGCCGGGTTGCCGCGCTATCGCTGAGTCGCTGTATTCATGTATCATGCAGCATTCCACCCCGCTATCGCCGTATCAGCGCCGCATGTAAGCCCGTAGGCTGTCGGGCCATAATTCAGCGGAGCAGCTACTGCGCCGCCGTCTTTGCGCCAGCGCGCCAGACGCCAACGCCGCATAGGGTGTAATTATGACGCCGGCCAAGCCCACGCTAACTGGGCACGAGACCCAGCGCAGCACGGCATTCCCGTTCAGTTACTCAGAGCCAGACGCGGTAGTCACAAGGTCGCACAAGGTTGCAAGGAGCGTGATCACGACAGAGGTACGCTTCGCGAGCGCTGTGCCTCTGCCGTCTCACCTGCCATGCCGCGCCGAGCATTCCGGCGTTGGCCACCGCCACGCTCGCTATGCCCCAAGCGGGTGCCAGGCTCAGCAGCGCCGCATACCGACTCAGAAGCGGACGGGCTATGCGCCACTTCCGCTGAACACAGCAAGCTAACGCACAACCGAGCCCCCGAGCCCCAAGAGCCAGTTGCTCGACGTCAGCCGCATACCCGTGCACCCAAACAGAGCCTCCAGACCAGACTCCGCCTTGGGCTGTAGGCGGCAGACTACGCGGCAGCGCAAGACTCTCAGGCACCGGAGCATGGTACATCCATAAATCAGCCTGGTGTCGCAGCCACGGTTTCTAAGCGTTCCTAATGGCCTAATGGGCTGTCTGACTTTGTTCTAATCAATCGCGCGGAGCTGGAATAGGTGGCTATGTTTAGCCATTCCGGCGTAACCAGCTGACTTTGTTGACTGCCCGTCTGGGCTCGGTCGGACGCCATGTCATCGACATCTAGGTATGCATAGGTGGAGTCATGTACTTGATTTACTTTCGTATGCTTCCCAAGATTTGCCCCAAGACAAATGAGCATGCTTTGCCTGCAAGCGACGCGTGCCCACCAGCAGGCAGATCTGCATGCCAAGCCCAGCCTGCCCCCTGGCTGCACTGACCGATGCCATGCTCTCCCACGTATCTCGCAAACATGGTCGCATGCTCGCATGCTCGCATGCTCGCATGCTCGTCGGATCGTCGGGTCGGCAACCCCAGCCGCGGATGACACGGACATACGCACTGCTTCTGCGCGTCGGGCGTTGAGGGACGCCACCAGCGGTAACTGTTCCACCTGGCCTGGGTGCACCTGGGTCCCGGTGCGAAGTGCGAGCACGGAATCGGGGGTGCCGATCGTGGCTTGCACTTGACCAAGGGACGAATCACGACACCTCGGAACCCGATCTCAGCGCCAGCCTCCCTGGCCAGGGGCACACTCCAGGGCTTTGGTGGCCCGTACCGGCGGACTGTCTCGCCGCCTAATTGTCGCACAGTCGTGCATCATGGCTGCGTGTAAGCAGTAATCACTCATACACGCCCCACTGGCCCACTTGACTATGCGCAACGTGGAGCGACGAACAAACGCAAACCCCGGACGAAGGGGACGAAGCAATAATGCGATCGGCAGCCCTGCAGCACCCAAATGGCATGTGACCGGCGTCCCGTTCCAGCAAACGGCTCTAATCGAGCTTGTATGCTTCGATACGGCGGCTTTGCACCATATAGTGACATCGCGAAGCCGGCGACTGCGGAGCGCGCTCCGCGCACTGCACTCCGAGAGGAGTGGGCTAGCTTAAGCAAGTCAGTCTACATCCAGAGCCCCACAGTGCTACTTCCTATGCATGTTGGTCTTGTGGCAGACCGATCAGAACGCGATCGAACGGAAAACGGTGTGGAGCTGCCCCCCTGCGCTTGTGGCATGCATGCAAACCTGAGCCTGAGAACGGCACAGAGTGGCTGGGCGCACTCCGACAGCATGCTGAGCATGGACCCGCCATGGACGTTACGGATGTGGCGGGGTGCGTCGTGTGAACTGCGTTGCCGAACGCGCTACGCCACTGTGCATTGTGCTGCATGTTGCTGCTCGCGATACATTCACGGCTGTTTTTCGGCGTTTTTCGGAAACACTGACACTTCAAGGCTCAGACTTAAGGCTCGTCGTGCAGGCGGCTTCGCGCCCATTGTGCCCGTTGTGCCCGGCCCGGCGGCAAACCCAACGCACCCAACGCTGTGACGCGCCAGTGATTCATGCCTAGCGCCGAAAGTGGAAGAACGCCATTTACGCCAAGTTGCCCGGCATCCCGGCCATCTGCGCGGCTCACACGGTACCTAGCTCGCATCGTGTCATGTCTTGGAACGCGCTAACGCGCTAGCAAGTCGATCAGAGTTCCCAGGGAATACGAGGGGGTTAGTCCGCTTTACTGATGCGTTCCCATCAATTGTCGACCGCCGCCGCCATGTTGAGATGCGTCAGATGTAGCTAATGCATTGGCTCGACAGGGTTTATTCGGCGTTAGAAGTTGGCGCGTCACCAACACAGCACGCGTACCTCAGGTCCACTGCAACCGTCCCAAGCGGTGCCGTGCCCGCTCTTACCCAACCGCCAGATCGCTAACGTAACATCGGGCGATTCATCAGTTCCCAGTGTGCACAACGTCTTTCAATAAACGTTGCGGGCCCTAGTGGTGAAGCATCCGAGACATGACGAGAGCAGACGCAGCGCCCATACAGTTGCAACGCGAGTTTGTGGGGTATTCAGGCGACGCGTCATGTGACGCGTCCTTCTCTGATTCTACTCGAAATGGGCCGTGGGAATCGGCCCTTCAACGGCACAGAAGGAACAGGCTGCAACCCAAAGAGGAACAGCGGTACGGATCACCTAGCTTCCCGGGGTCTCCTGTGCTTGCGTGATTAGCAGTTCTCGCTTGCGCGGACTCGTGGTGCCGCCGCATCGCTCACACGTTACAATTTCTGGGTGGTTGGGAGAATGGTGTCTCGCATGGCAATTTCAACGGCAGTCGGGGGCTGACACAAAGCGTGGGACAGCGACCCCGTTTCATGCAACTCGGGTCGGCGTTGGCGTCCCGCTTTCGCATGGGGGAGGCACTGCATAGCCACAAACAGGATGGGTGGTCGCAAGACCTTGTCCATCTGCGCAGTCGACGGAGATAGATATCGCCGGGGACGCTGAGTGGACAGCGCTGCTGGTACAGTGGGTGACTCGGCGACTTGGGCTCAATCTAGTGGCAATCTGACCCCGCGCACCGAGCAATAGCCGATATCTCACCCTGGTTCCCTGGTTTGTACCCAGCCTATGGGCCACGCACCATTTGCCCGCCCGGGCGAGCGGGCCGGCGGTTGAGCGCGCAGGGACCCCGGCGCTAGCGCCGTTCCATGCATGGACGTCCGCGCGATCCACGTCCCAAGCAATTTGGGTGCGCCAGTTTAGCGCGCTATTGTCCTGGACATGATCCGAGCGCCCTGCGCCAACGCATACGCACGCCAATGTCTCCCATCGTCCTCCAAACATGCACAACCCCGAGACCAGCGCGACGCTACAGCGCTACCACAGCCCAGCCCGAACCGGCTCTGCTTCGAGCCGGAAATGCGGAGGGAGCCGCTGATTCTCCGGCGCGCGCTTGGTGCGCTTGGTTGGTCTCCCAGGGCCATCAAGACTGACCGCCGAGCCAGCCCACGCCAGCCATGCCAGCCAACGCCGAACCGCACATACCGCGCATACCGCACAAAGCGCACAGCTCCGCATACGCCGCAACCCGCAGCGACTATTGCTAGCGGACGCGGAGGGCCGCACTCTCCGCTTTCCGCATCGAATCTTCCAGCTTCCGCGTCTGACACGCGGACTTGCAAGGCACAAGGTCTGACATCTGACCGGTGATGCCAACTGTGTAGATTGGCAGGCTGTCGACCGAGCCTAGCGAAGACGTTCTGGGCATCCTGCGTGCGTTCCCTGTGTCGCATGTAACCGGTCGTATCGGCCGACTTAGGCGGATGATCGCGCCTGAGTTCTGAATTCACTGCGCAGATTCAGCGCACATCATCACGTCTTCCCTGCGTCCAACCCATGATCTAGGATAGGTCTAGGACCCAGCGAAGATTCATGATCAGTGCGTTTCTCACATCGGCACCTATCGTCTCATCCTCGATCATGCGATCATGAGACGCATGCGGGCCACAGCAGTACTGTAAACATCATGTGGTCTATTGTGGAGCTGTGGCAATTCTGGGAAAAGGAACTGCGATAAAAGTCGCCGGTCGCAGGAGAGATGCTGCGCAGCCCTACAACCGAACGTCCCGAACGGCCCGAAAGGGGATATCATCACCGTTCACGTAATGACGCGCTCAAGCCCACACGCCCAGGCGCGCCCTTCGTGCCCCTCGCTCGGCGTTCTACCCATTCCTGATCTGTTGACGTATGTCACTTGCAAAGGCGCATTCTGGGGCGTTCACAGACGTGACTGATGCAAAATCCACTCTGACCCACCGGTGTCTGCACACAGTAGGAACCCATCCCACTTGGGCCTGGCGGACGCGGACATCGCGAGCTTCATTGCTTTGTCACGCGTCAATTCACCTGCTTCTTCCAGCGCTCACTGTGCTGCGGCGTGGCACTGTGTTCTGCCTGATCGCGCGGGTTTTGTGACTTCCCATGCATGGACCAGGCTGATCAGCGTGTGCATATTGCCTCACACCGCCGCCAGTGTGTCACAAAGTTGGGGACGGCAGTGACGCAAGTGCCGTAAGCGTCCCCCGATATCGACAGCCGGGCGTATAGTGTCCCGTTTATGCATCTCATCTCCGGGCGACTTGCGTATCAGCCTGCGGTGGCCACCGAGTCTGCCAGTCTACCGGCGAGTCGGGCCGGAGACGCGGAAAGCGGGAAATTCTATTACCGGTTCCTCCCAGAAGCAAGGGGCGAGATTCACGCGCTTCTCGCGTGCGCCTTACGCCAGATCAGGCAACGTGGAATGAAACCTCCACCTCCCTCCACCTCCCACCACCTCCCTCCACCGGCTCACCGGAGTGCGAAGTCTGGCACGGAATTCGTCCTTCGCCACCCAACTCGTCAACAGGGCCAAAATAAAGATCAGCCTCGCCTTCCCCGGTCGCGCTCAGAGCTCCTCGACCGCAGCAACTCCTCTCTCTCGCTCCAGAGACCGCTAGCTCAACAGCCAGAACACACAATGCCCCGGGAAGGAGCGCCGCAGGAGGTCGGTCCGCTGCTGGCCGCCGAAATCGCCATCGAGTAGTGAGTTGGAACGTGTAACCAGCAGGCGACCGCTCTGGCAGGCATGTGACACTTGTCCGATCGTCACCGCTCGTCGCCCGATCCATCGCGTAATCCCGAAAGTCGCAGAGTCTTCTCGACACATTGTGCGATAAGCGCTGTCGTCTGCGTGAGGGCCGATCCAAACTGCTGGACAATTCCAGATACGCCCATTGCGTCGAGTTGCGTCGCTGCCCGATGCCCGCTCAAGCCCACGTCACTGCCCCGAGCTCCCCACTGCTTGGCACTCTGTGCACTCTGTGTGCCGTGTTACGGCTACGCGGCTCGAACCGAGCTCCGCTTCACTCACCCGTTCCGCACGGGAGTGCACATGCCGTGGCCACTGCATTGACAGACAACGGCGCCCGGGCGCCTCGCACCAGGGTGACGCGGGCGACGAGACGGTCATCACCATCGGCAGCCGTCCACTGGCATTCATGAGAGGAACGTATACTGACGGAAAGCTCTTCGCTTCGCGCTCCTGGCAATTGTCCCGCCGGCATGTACCTTGTTCCAACCCCGGAGGCACTGACGAAATGGGCCGGAATGTTTTTCGTGCACCGAGGTGAGTCTACGTTGTGAAATCGTGTGTAACGAGAAGCTGCTCTCAAGCTCTTCTCGGCTTCGCGATCCGAAACAGACGCGGGGAAGCGCGTAAACTCCTCGCCCCTTCTCTTATTGATCGCCGAGAGCCTGACGGTCGGTATGCTCGGAAGCGCTCGGACACGGTCGGATGGTATTTGCACGCCACGCGGAGGCTACCACGCAACAGTGTGGAATGGAAGCTGTTCTGAACCTGGCCACGCAGTAGGCTGGCCGCGACCGAGCACGCTGCGCCGCGCCGCGAGGCCGCGCACGTTGCCTCATTAGCCCACGCCGCATCACTCGTTTCCGAATTGAGTGACATTCCGCGGCACGCAACCTCGCGCTCGCGTTCACGAATCCATCACGCACTCACTGGACACTGACCAATGTTACTAGGGCCGTACGCCGGATCCGTGCTCCGTTTCACTCTCACGTTCCCTCTGTCGTTCCCCCGAGCTCGGCCCGCCGTGCACTTCGAGACCGACGTCTTCCACCGTGAGTCCCGATTCCTGGTTCCTTTGTGTCTTGCGTGAATATCGAGGCGCTTGGGTCAGACCCCCGGTTTATGCATTCCGGGGCGCTGGATAAGGAGGCGCCACGACTGTGTCCCAGTGTCAACATTCTGACATTGGGCCGGGGCGTGTCTCATCCTTCCAGGCCACGGCTCACGGACACGATAAGCCCCGCACTGTCACAAATGGCCGCCCCGGGGTGGACATGGCTGGAGAACGTGCCGCATATCTGATATAGGCCGTGCGTTGCACAGTCTCATAGGACTCATGGGTTGTGCGCATTAACTCGCTGGTGCCTACCACCTCCTGCTCAAGACCGCCACGTTCGATTCGTTATGTCGAGTGCGACGTCGAGCCATCTGGCTGTGTGAAGCGAGTTGGTGGTGGCGCTGCGTGTGGTACGAAAGAAACATCCGAATGGCGGTGGTCGGGCCCGCTCACGCCGCCTGACATCGCGCGTAAGAGGGTCATCGATGTCTTTCGGACAACATCATCTTCGCGTTCGCCGCATCACGTCGATCGGGTTTTGGAGGCTTGGCGATGAAACGGTGTCAACCGTCGGACGGGGCGGATGGCCGCATTTACCGCATAATCCCACGCCACACCCAACCACCACATGCCGTATCAATTCACGACCAATCAGCCATAACTATGGGAACGATCGGAACTGGGACGCCTCGCGTGACAGGGCGATATTCGCAACCGCCGTCACCGGAGCACCTTGCTGATCATCTGCTGCGGCACCGACGTCATGTGGCACGGGCCTTCTGGTTGCCCACATTCTTCGTCGTCGTGTCGGTTTTCGTCCTGGTCTGGCCGCTTTCCTGCGTCGTTTGTGGCGTCCTGCGGCCGATTGTCTGGACCAGACCCAGTTTCCAGTGCCTCGCCTTGATTAATTAATCGAGATCAACTCCCACTGACACCCCAGCTCTCGTTGATCCTAAGACAAAGGAGTGGATTCCGTGTGGACGATTCACACACTGGCAGCCCAAAGTGGACCATGTGGCGCACCTCCTGCACGCGCTCAAGGCGAGCTTCAAAACCGCAGCCCTCGACGCGGTCAAGGAGGAGGAGGCGATGAATCGCCAAGTCTGGTCGTGAGTGTTTCCCATGGATCCCCATCGTGGGGAGGCCGCCGGCCCGATCACGGAGATTTCGACATTTTCGACATTTCCAGATCCTGGCTCGGCGATGGTCTTTCGCACTTGTCCGATGGTGCTTTCGGGCGCCGATACTTCTCTCAAGTTGTCCGAGAAAGACGTTCAACTGACATCCGCAGCATGTACCACCACAGCAAGCAGACCTTCCTGTCCCTTACCGCGCAGCGTGCCCGGCAAACGTCGACGCGTCAAGCGCTCTTCGACGAATTAGACCCCACAAGACAGCGTCAGGTCTTCACTCCGTCGACGCCCAACAGCCAGTCGTCTCCCGCTATGTCTCCCATGGCACGAGGAGAGTCGGACAAGCTGATCCGCTTCACTGAGCTCGACGACGCAGAAGTCGGTACGATGTGGGCCGACCTGCGACGCAGTCTGGGCGAACGCTGAGCGGCAGGTGAGCTGGTTGGCAGCTTCACCACCCCCGCTCTGAGCATGAATCTAGTACAGTTTACGACCCGCCACGAATCCAGCAACGAATAGATGTCGATAGATATGTTGTACTTGTGCACTTATGAACTTGGTCACTACGCGTGCACTTCTGCTCCTCGTCATGAATCACACCCTGCGCGTCGGTGGAGGCCGTGGTGAAGTGGAGGTATATCTGCTCCCGTCGCCATGCGCCGCCACCCATATCCCCACCTCCACACCACACCGCAGTGACGTCGGCTGACTTGATGATCTTGGGCACTGACAGATAACAACATACATCACTCGCCATGCCGCCGATGAAGCCCGGGACGGGGCTTCACGGCCCGCTCCTGCTGGAGGAGCCTCTGATCCGCGTGAGTACTGATGTTCGTCTGAGGTGGAGGTCTTGCCACCGCTGGGAACAACTGCGAGGAAGGCGTTGGTCGCACGATGTCGACCAGCTATAGTGAAGGGGCGCAGTAGCTAACACGCAGACACCATACGAGCTTTTGCGCCGGTCGCACCGCAGCGCGCAACGCCAGGTCGAGAAGGACTTCGTGAACGTGCAAGCGCAGCTGTCGCAGCTTCTGAAGGCGCTTACAGGCGACGAGGAGAAGGACAAGGCGCTCGCGCTAGGCAAGCTGGACACAGCAAGCGAGCGTATCCGCGGTCTGAAGCGGAAACTCGACGATCTTCAGCCTCACCCAGGCCCGGGATCGCAGAGCCACGTCATCCGTGAGCGCATCATGTACGTCGAGGACGTGCTGCTGGGCACGCGGCTGAAGAAGCCCGACGAGGGGAGGGGCAAGCCCGCCGACGTGAGCTACCGGGAGCGTTCGGAGAGCAAGGATGACGGCAAGGAGGACGTCAAGAAGGACGGCAAGGAGGGCAAGGACGGGCTCGCGGCCCCGCAGCCAGAGAAGGCGGAGAAGCGCGTCAGCTTCCTCGACGCGAACGCCGAGGAGCGCGATGTTCTCGCCGCCGAGCTCGACAAGATTTCAGGCAACACTACGCCAGCGACACCGGCGAAGCCGATGGACAGGTGAGCTAGGACTCGTCGGGATGAGAGCTGACGGACAGTGACCGCACTCTCGACAGGTACATCATCGACCACCTTCTGCGCACGGGGCGAATGAAGACTGCGCGCGTCCTGGCCGCGTCCTTGGGGATTGAGGACCTCGTAGACCTCAAGCTCTTCGCGGAACTGTGCCGCATCGAGGCGGCGCTCGTCGAGCGGCACTCGGTCTTGGAGGCGCTGGCGTGGTGTGGTGAGAACCGCGGCACGCTCAAGAAGATGGACGTGAGTTCTCTCCAACCTACAGAACTACCAGGGGTGAGCTAACGCCAGTCCAATCTGGAGTTCACGCTCCGTCTGCAGGAGTTCATCGAGCTGTGCCGTCGGCGCGAGACGGATGCGGCCATCGCGTATGCGCGCAAGAATCTCGCGACATGGGCCAAAACGCACCTCGCTGAGTTCTGCCAGGCCATGACGCTGCTTGCGTTCGGACCGACGACGGGCGTACCTGCGTATCGCGTGAGTCACCCCTCGCTCCTGCTGGGGGAGTGTAGCAGCGTAGCTGACGACAGAAACTGTTCGACTCCTCACGCTGGCAGACGGTGCGGGCACAATTCCGCCGCACCTTCCTGTCTGTGTACGCGCTCCCGACACAGAGCCTGCTGGCCCTGTCTCTTTCAGCTGGTCTGTCGAGTCTGAGGCTTCCGGCATGTCAGGCGCAGAACGCCCCTGCTCCCCAGTCGCCAGTCGGCACCCGCGAGCCGCTACCGCCCGTGCACCCGATCCTGCCGCCGGTGCCGGGCTTCTCGGCGTTCCTGGGCATGGAGGCTCTGCCAGAGCTGGAGCGCCCGCCCTCTCCCGAGGAGGTCGCGCCGAAGTCGCCGGTAGACGACGCCGACGCGCCCGCCAACGTCGACTGTCCGACGTGCGCGGAAGACGTGCGCATCCTCGCGCGCGAGGTGCCCATGGCACACCACGTCAACTCGACGCTCGTGTGCCGCATCTCGGGCGACGTCATGGACAGCGACAACGAGCCGCTCGCGTTCCCCAACGGGTGCGTGTACTCGTCCAAGGCGCTCGCCGAGATGGCCAAGAACAACTTTGACGTCTGCATCTGCCCGCGCACGCACGAGACGTGCGGGTTCTCCAAGCTCCGTAAGGTGTACATCTCCTAGTCCCCTCCTGCCCCCCTCATCCAGTCCCCAGTCCCCATAGTTGTGTTTGTACTCGTTGTCTCATGTCACATTTGTCTACTACAGCAGCCGCTCTACTCGCCCTGACCCGCAAGTACGATCATGTTGAAGTTGATGTCTCCATCCGCGCGATCGATGTACTTGTCCTTGACGATCTTGGCGACATCGGAGAGGAGGTTATCGCAGTGTCCGCGGTCGAAGGGCCCAGTGCGTCCGCCATCGAGCTCGACCACGCGGTTGTCGCCCTCCTTGTTCTTAGCCTCGATAAAGGCGATGAAGTGCGTGTCGACGTCGACGTTCTCCGGAACGGCAGACTGGCCGCCCAGCGACGCCGATTCGTGCGCCGACTCGAAGAAGGGACTCGTCTCGAGCAGCTTCGCCCGCGCCATGGCTGCATGTCAGCTGGGAAGGAAAAGAAAGCTTACGGTCAAGATCCTTGCTCTGGACCTTGAACTGGACCAGCTTGCTGCCGGGCTCCAGGCTGCCTTCGGGCAGGTTCAGGAGAGCGTGCAGCAGGCCGATGGAGCCGCACGCGTTGGAGATCTGGGAGTCAGCTTACGCATTGCTCTGCCAGAGCTTCCATCCGCCTCGATCTGCACTTGTGACGCGGGCGTCGTAGCTCCGCCCCGCGGACCAGTGCGCAGCCAATACTCACAGTCTGCTTGACCCACCACACGTCGCCGTCAAACTTGTGATCGCCCGACTTCTCCTCCTCCTCGCGCGCCTGGGCGAGTGCGCCGCGCTGCGGGAACAGCAACAGCACAGCGCGTACCGGCTGCGGGATGAAGGCGAGGAACTCGGGGTCCAGGGAGAACAGGTCCTGGAACGAGAGCGGGGCGGCGGGGAGGCCGAGCGGTTGCGACCACTGTATATCAGCTGAAGATACTTAACGTACTAGCTGGCTTCGCCATGCAATATCCGGAGATTGGGAAGCGACGCGTATGTGCAAGTTAAGACTGTGTACACACCTCGTTGAACACCTGGCGTTAGCTCTTCCTTCGCTCCAACGTAGCTTACCTCGGGACTAGCCTCGAGCGGAACCCACTTCTGCGGCATCTTGATTTAGTTTTGGAGAGGAGAAGCGGGAAAGGATGAGTTATGAAGAGCGGGGAGAGCAGCAATAGATGATGACTGTGTACCAGGTGGGTGGCGGCAATGACCGGTTGTGACGACACAGCACGTGTTGTTCCTTCCCACGGTAGATCCTCGCCGCCAATCGCGGTTTCATGTCAACAAATGCACACGAACGCGTCCAAACGTCACTGCACACCGATCATCGACACCGACGACGCCGGAGAGCTACTCGAACACAAGCCCCAGGAGAGCAACTTCCTCCCAGTTCGATCCAACACTCCCGCCTGCTTCGCAGCCAAACATCACGAGTGGAGCAACATGGCGCAGATCCCCGCAAACCTGCCGCCCTCGCTGCAGCTCCTCCTGCAGAAGCAGCAAGAGCACTCCGGCCTGCAAGCACTGAGGGAAGCGAGCGGCGACCTCGTTAAGCGCGTCGAGCAGCTTGCCGAGAGCACAAACGTTATGGCCGATGGCGGCAAAGGTGAGACTTCCTCTTACTTCCCAGCTACGATTGCTCCGGGACGAGCTGACAGCAGCGATCGGAGACGTCATGCAGAACTGGTCGTACGTATGGACAATCCTGGAGCAGTTGCGTGAGTACATACATAATAGGATGTAATAGAGGTGTGCTGACGCGGTCTACAGAGAACTCGGCCAAGGGTACCGAGGAGGAAGGACCGGAACCTGTGCCGCAGCTCGTGCGGTTGGCGTACAAGGAGGTCGAGGGAGGAGACGACGAGCGACCAGCAGAGGAGGGAGCGAGCCAGCGGCAACGATGACACGACACCCGACCGACATAAGCTGTAACATGAACCTGTATAATGGATTTCTGCCAACGCGATCACCATCACAAGCATCGTTGCTCTCGAGGGAAGGTCCTTCGCCCTATGGCGGGTATTACGGTCCGCAGGCTATCAGTGTGCTGACACTCTCCCATTGACGCACAGTCGGTTCGTTGATCGTGTTTCTGCATCCAAGTTTAGGCGGCGCTTTCACGTCAGGACTGCTTTCGACACGTGCTATCGGGATGGCGCCGGGACGGTTTAGTTCGTTCCCCCGAGAAGCAACGCTCGGAGGTGAGCCTCGTGTGAATTAGCCCTCAAGCAGCCGAGGCTCCAGACAGGTCGGGGGGGTAGTGGCACAGCGGCAGATACATCACAGAGGCGAGAAGAGGAAGCAGCCGAGGATCGTCGCCTCACCTCTGAGCTGCGGGGTTAGCTGCCGGAGTATTGTCAGTCACCGATGACTGGCAACGATGAGTTCATTTCGATCAGTGCTCTGTCCCATGGGACGGCCGGTCATTCGTTTGAGGCTGCGTCCGCATGATCAGCTGCGGGTTAACGTTCGGGACTAAGCATGTCACCAGTTCCCGATTGGGTTCCGTACAGTGAATGGCGAATGTCCCACTGCAGAAGTTGAGTTCAGCCTATGGATTGTAAGAAGCAAGCGCAGCCAGTGTGTTCTGAACCGACCCGGAAGTTTAGAAACATAGTGAACTGCGGCCGTAGTGGCAAGCGCGGTCGACGCGTTCATGTCCGGCACGCCATGGGTAGTTCACTAGGTAACGGGACGAAGTGGCGCGCCATGATGTCTTCATGCACTAGTGTGAGGGATGGTGTTTTGATCGCGATCGTGACGTCTGTGTTCTTCGGCAGTCAGGAGCACTTCAGAATGCATGCCACGAGCTTGTGCCCAGGCGGCTGACTCGCTGACTCTGAACTTGGCCAGCTGCGCTGCCTCCCAGCCCAGCTGCCATCCCGTCGATCCCACCCGACTGCTTCAGAACGCATCACGTGCCAGCTTCCCGACCCAGACCCAGACCCACGCACGCGGCACCACCTTCGAATCCTCCGGATATCGCCCGGGTCTTGCGACCCTGCGATAACTTGGCGGACGCGGCATGGGCCCAGTGTGAATGGGGTTGAGGCTGGCAGTCTAAATTGCAGCTGGCCCCACAATAAGGACATCGATGGCCGCCATCATGTCTTGTGTCTTAACAAGTCGGACGAGACAGTCATGAGAGAGTCTCTCAGCGATCAGCGATGCTATGAGGACCCGTAGGAGGGAAACACAGCGCACGGTCCGGCTCCTCCGACCTGATGCCCCCCTGGCCTTCGTGCCCTGTGCCTCCGCGGTACCCAACCTAAGTCTGAAAGTCTGAAGAGAACTACGAGGCGCAGGGAACGCCGCGCAGAAGGGAGGATTACGAACCAGGTCCACACACATAGGCAAAGTCCCCGTCACCCTCGGGCGAGGGCAGTCTTACGACGCCTTGAGTGCCTTTGTGGCCACTGCGGAACAGCGGAAGCAAACACTGTGCTGACTGCGCCGGCGCCCAGCTTGCCCAGCTGACCAGAACGTTGAGCCAATGCCAAGATCTGCACAGGCATCGGACGCTCGACGAACCCTCTTGTTGCTGCGCACAGGTCGCGTATCGGGCCGTATCCAACCGGCATCCTCGTATCATTTCGGCAAGCTCGGCAAGCTCGGCAGCCTCGTTTCGCTATTGCTGATGCGCAGCGTCATGGCTGGCGCCCGGCAGTGCGTATTCAGTGCCAAGCATTGCTATGCAGGCCCTTCGTGTTCGTGGTCGAATGACAAGACATGACAGAGGAGGGGGGAGTCGAAAGTAAGCGATAAGATCTTGTATGACGCTAGCCACTTGTGTACAGTAGTGGAGGAAGGCACAGGCGGGAGCAATTTTGCCACTGGAAATCGGAAGTTGGCAGAGAGGCAGAACGCGATCGAGACGTCAGTCGTTGCTGGGTGTATCTGGTTGGTCTAACAAGCACACCACGACAGAGGAGTAGGCTAGATGGTGAGTTGACTCAGATAGCTACTCGATTCTGGTTCATCAGCTGACATCTAGGGAAAAGCCAAGCAGACACGAAAGTTTGCGGCGGTGAAGCGCATGATCAAGCCGAGTGATCCGCGACTGTGAGTTGCTCAGAACCTGCTTATCAACTCGGAGCCCGCTGACGCTCACTCAGGAAGGAGAACATCGAGAAGGCGGCCAAGAAGTTGCTGAAGGAGAAGCAGGCTGAGGAGAAGCGTCGCGAGGCACAGTCGCAGGTCTCGTCCTCGCTCTTCCTGTCACACAACACGGACCTGGGGCCGCCGTACCGTGTCCTCGTCGATACCAACTTCATCAACTTCAGCATCCAGAACAAGATCGAGCTCGTGCAGGGCATGATGGACTGTCTCATGGCCAAGTGCATCCCAACCATCTCGGACTGCGTGCTTGCAGAGCTTGAGAAGCTCGGACCCAAGTACCGCCTCGCGCTCAAGATTGCGAAGGACCCCCGATTCGAGCGTGTGCACTGTGACCACTCCGGCACGTATGCAGACGACTGCATCGTGCAGCGTGTCATGGCGCACAAGTGCTACATTGTCGCGACCTGTGATCGCGACCTCCGAAGGCGTATCCGCAAGGTGCCTGGCGTCCCGCTCATGTATGTCGTCAAGCACAAGTACCAAATCGAGCGCCTGCCTGATGGAGGCGCCAGCTTCAACTAGACAGGGGTGTTACAGTGCATTGTACAATTATCATGTATTACTACAGGCTTTCTACAACGACTCGATGATCTCGCTCGTGAACGGGTGCTTCGCGAGCAGCTTGGTGCTCACCACGGCAGCCTTTTTCCCCTTAGCATCTGTGCCGCTGGCATTGCCGTCTGAGTGGACGACGTCAGTTTCCGCTTCGACAATGGACCATGTGTGCAGCGAATCAGCGCCTGAAGGCAGCGTCCGGATCCACTGGTGCTCAGCCATGAGGTCAAAGAACTTGCGCAGCAGTGAGCCCTGGTTCAGCGTCTTGCGCGAGCCGAAGACGACGAGCTTCTTCTTCGCACGTGTGAAGGAGACATTGATGCGGCACCATCGCGCAGCAGTTCGCCCACGCTACCAGTGTCATTGTTGCGGACCAGGCTCACCAGGACAACATCCTTGTCACAGCCCTGTGCCTTGTCCGCTGTCAGCACTTCGACATCCTTCAGCCCTGCACCGGCCATCAGCTGAGAGATTAACTTGATCTGCTGCCCGTATGGCGTGATCAGTGCGATGTTGTGCTGCCACACACCGGAGGCGGCAAGGGCCTGCGCCAGCTGCGTCACAAGCGCAGCCTCAGTCGGGTTCTGCATGACGTCTCCTGCTCGTGTCTCCTGGGCTGGTACAGTGTCTGTGTCCACGAAGGCAGCCTTGGCCTTCTCCTCGAGCAGATCCTGGATCCAGCAGTCTCCACCGCATGTGCTCTTTCCGACGTCTGCGCACGCCGCACGTTGCGGAAGCTGCAGGGCCTGCTTCGCGATCACCTCGTTACCGCAATGCAGGCGATCCTTGTAGATGAGCTTGTTCGACAGCAGCATGATGTCTTCGTTCATGCGGTACTGCAATGAGAGGGGCGCAACGATGGACGGGTGTGCATCGCTGAGCCGCTTGAACAGGGACACGTCGAGACCACCAGCCCGCGCTTCAGCCCTGCGCACGATCGGCGGCAGCTGGAAATGGTCACTGACAAGGACGAACTTGTCTGCATACCGCAGTGGGCCAATGCATGTCGGGAGTGTGATCTGGCTTGCCTCGTCGACAATGCAGTAGTCGAACCGGCGGCGGTGGAACAGGGCACTGTATGTCAGCTGAACCGTCGGTACCAGCCCGCTAGACTTACTGATTGATACTGAGACAGGTAGTGGCGACGACCTGCGGCGCCATGAGACGCGCCTCGAGGTTGTCCACACTGGTGCTCGGTCCCTGCGCCTCAAGCGTCAGGTGCTGCACATCATGACGCACCTTCCGTGGGTTTCCGATACGGATGATCTGGAAGTCACTGCCGAGCAGCTTTGTGACGATTGTGTCAACGGCACTATGCGTGTAACTTGTGAGCAGGACAGTCTTGCCACGCGCCACGATCGCCTTGATGATCTCTGCGATCGTGGTTGTCTTGCCGGTTCCAGGCATACCGAGGATGAGGCTGTAGTCGAGCGTAGAGAGCACCTGCGTCATCGCCTTACGCTGGTCCTCATTCAGGTGAAGTGGGATCTCGTCAGCCTCCGGCGCACCACTCGCATTGAACTTGGGCACATCCAGGTCCACGACGAGCCGGCGCCGGATCACATCGCCACCCTTCAGGAACAGCTGGGCGAGGTTGCCACACATATTGGCCATGCCCGACGCCAGCTCGTCCTTGTCGATGCGGAAGACAGGCGTGCCCTTGTGCCTTGTACGAGCAAGCAGGGTGGTCATATCGAGTTTGGTGCCTATCGACACCTCGACGGACGATGGTGACAGGGCCATGACGTAGCTGCGGGCGAGGCAGAGCAGGTCCGGCTCGATGGATAGTGATACGGGGTCTCCAACGGCGATCTGTCCAGAAAGCATTGACAGTGCTGGCCTGTCTCCTTGGCATGTGAATGTGTACGTGAAGCCATCGATCTTGTGCCTGCCCATAGTTGCATTGCTAGACTGTCCCGACTCCTCCTTGATGATAACCATGTCGGCGAAGCAGCGGCCGGCCCTTTCACGTCTGCCAGCTGTCATCGTCCAGAGTTGGGAACGCAGACGGACTGTGTCCTGCTCCTCGAGCGTGATGAGGCGCTCCCAGTGCCTGAAGAATCTGACATGGGTTGGTGTGAGGTGACCGATGTTCTCGACAAACTTCTTGGTGAGGTCATTGTCCTTCGGGGGTGGCAGATTGCCAGACTGTATGATGTTAGCCAATGAAGCACAGTGGCGACTCACCTTGCGGTATAGCAGGCACGCATCTGAGGCAAAACACTTCATGCACTCCCTGGGGTTATCGATGGGCTCAGGGAGGAAAACGTCCTCGATCTCAGCTGTGAGTGCCGCGTGACCTTCGGCCATGGGGCTCTTGCGCTCGCGGACCATCCATTCAGCCAATTCGTTCCTTGCCATGATAAGGGATCGGACTTCAATGTCTTTTGCGTCGATAAGGACAACAGAGTTGAGCTGGGAGTAGTAAAGCAGTCCAGAGGGAACAGGGAGGCTGTAGCGGTCTTCCATCAACAGAGTGTACAGAAGAGTCTGGGCGCGGTGGGAGAGCCCGCTGATGGACCTGCCCGTCTTGATTTCCAGCGGTGCGATAAGGCCCTGAATCTCGGAGGAACCCTCGTGTCGAAGTCGGATCTGCACGCTGGCGTCGATTTTCCCTTTCAAGCCCCATTTCGGGGACCAGATGTCCTCCTCTATGTCGTGCAGCCCAGTTATGGCCGCCGCACCACAGACCTCCTCGCGGGATGTGATGAGCGCGCCGTCATCCAACACATCAGGACCAACCCATTTTCAGCCGAAGGATGAGAAGACGTCAACTGCCATCAGCCCAAGATCATCCTCAATGTCCTTGTCACTCAGCCCAGAGCCCCAAATCTCCAGACGACGGCCCTCGTCACTGAGCTCAACCGCTATGCTCTGCTTGGTGAAATCAGAGTCGAAGTTCTGTTGCGTAAGGGAGCTCTGAAGCAGGGTGTGGAGGATGTTGCCGTAGGTCATCGCCTTGGATGGGGGCTCCGGCAGCCTCATCAACGACTGCAGCAATGGTCATCTTGGGCAAGGCTGGGAGCCTGCCATCGCCGTCATGGTCACTAGCACATCAGGGTGGTGGATCAGGTAGGTTGACTTGGCCTTCAAGTTCAAGACAATCGGCCTGTCTTTGTCGAGTTGAGGGGAAAGATGTTGACAACGTCACCTGCGGTTAGAAACGAACTGCGACGTAACTCACCTTTGTGAACGTTCAAGTGAGACCACTGGTCTTTGAGCTGAATGACACGCTGCTCTCCACCGGCAGTGTTCACAACGAGTGACTGGACGTGGAAGGAACTGGGCAGTACCTCTCCACTGACAGCTGCAAGAACACCTTCGTGGACACTCGCAATGGTACATATTACCATCTAACCCAAGGTGTTGACACATATCCAGGTGGTGGACTAGGCATTGGAGGGTGAGGAAGGGGGTACTTGATCTGCCAATGTCAGCATCCGAGACAGCCTCTCCGCTCACCTTGACCACGGGCGCGGTCAGCTCAGCCTCGTCCATTTTCGCGAGTGCATCCAGGTCCCAGTCATCATCATACATCGATTCCTGGCTGGCAGGGGGGCAGACATGCGTCCTCAATGCTGGGCATGGATGGCATGGGTTTCAGTGGTGGGGTGACTGAGCCATCGCGAGTTGGTGTCTTGGGCAGTTGAATGCTTGGTCCAGCAATGGACACTGATTCGTTGAAAATGTGTGTCAAGCTCGACGAGAGTGGCTTTGGCTCCTTCTTCATTGGCAAGCTCGGTAGCGGTGCCGTCTTCTGTTTTGGCGAAAGTATCTTGCCACTCCTCGCGTGTGCCGAGCCACTGGCAGCGACCTTCACCTTCTGGTTCAGGCCCAGTAGAGACATGTGGTCCGTGCCGGTTGACGTGGACTTGTGCAGGGACATCAGTCGTTTCGGCGAGACTTTGACGTTGATATGGCGTGGTGCTGTCATCTTGGAGGTTGCTGGTAGACTTCGGTGGGCCGACGACAACGGAGAGACAGTGGTCACATGTGATGTCCGGAGAGATGTCTTTGCACTGGCTGACTGTTGCAAGGTGGCTTTCGGCAGTGTAGCCTGTGAGCAGTCGGGCATGATGTCGAAGTCACTCGGCGTCAGGCCCTCCAGCAGAGCCTTCATCATCACCTCCTCCTCAGCTTCGGAGGGTCCGACCCTGGGCCGCTTCGCGACATGGTCACTCATGTGGGGGGAAGATCTCAAAGAGGCAGGCAGTAGGTGTAGTCTGTTGGATGTGAATTCAATGGGATAGTCAGCTAGTCGGTTGCAAAAGATGGATAACCGTCAAGAATGATACCAAGGATAGTCAGCAATGGAAGAAAGATGTGAGAGGCGGAGTATGTTTTGACGAAAGTTAACGAACGCAGCGCGTTGATGTCATGTTCCCAGCCGCGAAATCAGACGCGCTGATCTTGTCACGTGATTACAACGACGACAACAACAACAACAACAACAGCAGTGTCTCGCCACCCGCCCACGGTGCAGGGTCTTCATGCATAGTGACTGCATCATGCATAGTCTGACAGTAGTCGACTGCGTATGGCCATAGTCAGTGATGCTCGCCTGGTGTGCGTGTCTGCAGCTAACGTAACAGATGTATCGTGGCGCTAGCCTATCGACCCATGCCTATCACCGAGCACATAAGCGAGCGCGGCGCGGCGTGCGGACGGAGCCCGCGCCGAGCTGCGAGTCACGGGACTACTACTGAGCCAGAACCCTGGACTGATGGCGGCCCACTGAGAAGCGCTCAGAAGGTGCGCAAGGTTGCACGGGACCGAGCGCGGAGGCAGGGAGAGGCTGACATCACTGTGGGCCGTCAACTAGTGCGGCGGAGGGCGGCGGAGGGCGACGGAGGTGCAGTCCCCAATGCGATTGTTTCAGCTTAGGTTGGCGCCGTGCAAACCATGCAGCGTAAAGGAGCGCCGATACGAGGACGAGCAGCTCGAGCAGCCACCCCGGCAGAAAGGGCAGGCGCGCAGAGGAGGGGCGTGCGGCGCTTTGATCCTGGGTTACGGTCCTGGGCGGTCCTGGGCGGTGCTGCTGCGGAGAACGGAAAGGGGCGTCAAGTGCCCACAAGCGTGCTTGCGGCCGGCCGCCCGCAGAGAGCACCGCGAGAACGGCCGGGGTCTGCTGTATTCAAACCCTCTGGCCTGACGCCGTCCAAAAATTAATTGCACTGAACCCTTTGGCATAGGTCAAACAAAGATCAAAGGTGAACCTGGTGAAATGATCACCGGTACGGCGCTCCGGCGCAACTCCCAAGCCGGACAGGCCGGCGGCCCGGCGTCAGCTTCACCTCCTCCTTGCCCTCCCTGCAAAACGACTCGCCCCCCTCGGCGACGGTATGCCGAGCCTGCACCAATCATCCTGAGTTCTTGGCAATGGCCCTTAAGCCGAGCGTACCGAGCCATGGGCACTGTCGCGGTCACACAACAGCCAGTGACCCAGTAGAGCCAGGCGGCCGCTGTCGTGTGACCGCCCGCCAGTACTGCCAGCCCTCCAGCCCTCGGCTCGGAGTTCACCTCCCACCCTTTGAGTGTTTAGCTTTCGGCAGAGCTGCAATATCCCAATCACAGCGCACACTGCGAGAAACTCGTCGTCCACCCTGTAGCGCACTTTTTCGCTGTCACCTTGTGTTTTCGACCCACCGCTTTCTTCAACTCATCATCTACCACTACCTATACCACGTCGATATCGAAATAGCACTGCAGCGCAGCACGCCCGGCTCGAGGCCCTTGTCCATTCCTTGACCAACGAATTGCCACCCAACGATATCAAACTTTCGCCAAGCCCCTTTTCTTGGCGGATCTGACGCAGTCGAGCGACGTCCACCGCAGCAACGATTGCGGGGTATTACCCACAAACCATTATCAACAGTGTCGTGTGAGATCACAACACACACTCCCCCCCTTGTCTCCTCAACTCTAAGGACCGTCTAGAACGCCTGGAACGCACAGCACGACGGCAAAACGACACCAAGCATCCCATCCCCTCCACGACGCAGAGGCTGGTACTCTGCGAAATCGATAATCTTTGACTTAGTCATCGCAACGACGTTATCGTCGGCCCGATTCCCTTCCCCGCGCACGGCGCAGTAATCTCTACTGCGCAGTCGCAGTTGTATCGCGCCCATCACACGACTGCCCTTCCACAGCAGCACCTCGCCTTGTGTTCATAAGCCCACTCACGCAAGTCTGCATTCGCATTCGCATCACGACCGCAACGCACTCGCATTCCAGCATTATCTAACCTAGCCCGCTTATTGCCTCGGCTCTGATCAGACGACCCGCCCACGCTAGCACGACGACGGCTCTGGCTCGCTCACTAATTCGGTCCCCATCGCATCATCGGCTATGGCAGGACAATCAACGAAATATTCGCCCGTGCCGAACAACGATGCCGACATCGAGAAGGCTTCGATGATCTCTTACGTCGGAGGCAGCCTGCGCAGGGCAAGGCGGAGGCGCCCGCTCGTGGTGCTCTTCCTCTGCGGAGCTATCTCGCTCATCTTTATCTTGGCCGCCTTCTTGACCTACAGCTACTATCTGCCTAGCACGCTCTCAGGTACTGACTATGTCTACGGTGACTGGTCTGGGGACAACTCGGAGTACAACTCTTTCCTGATCCAGGACGACCCGACGCACGTCGTTATCCAAGCCGTCGACACCACGATCACCCCGCCGGCGCCGCTGCTGCAGCCCCTCACGACCCGCCCGCCTCTCGACCAGCTTATCGAGTACTACGCCCACGGCACGCTGAACTTCACCCGCCAGACCAAGAAGCCGCAGGTTGATCTCGTTACGCTCTTCGTGAATGCCTCCTCGGACTACTTTGCCTTCGCGAAGAACAAAAAGTCAGAGGAGGAGGGCCTCGGTTCGCTGAAGAAGCAGTCGCACCACTGGCGCGACAACGGCGAGCTGCGTGGCGGACTGCGGTCGTTTGCCCTGTCGCTACGGAAACGCCTTCGCACGATTCACGTCGTTTCAGCGGCGTTCGACTTCCCCGACGCCGAGCGCCCTGTCCTCCCCGACGACATCGAGGGCGACACCGACCGATGGCAGCTTGGCCAGATCCCTGAGTGGCTTGACTGGGCGAGCCCTGGCAACGTCCAATGGCACTTCCACCCGGAGATCTTCCGCCTCCCTCGCGACGAGGACGGATCCCTGGACAACGCCATCGCGGATGTCAATGAGGAGGAGTGGCGCTCGCTCTCGCTGCCCAACTTCAACTCGTTCGAGATCGAGAGCCGCCTCCCGTTCGTCAATGACCTCAGCCCCAACTTCATCCTCAGCAACGATGACATGTTCCTCATGAAGCAGCTCAGCCTGACTGACTTCCACCACCCGCTCCTCGGCCCGATGCTCCGCCCCGAGCCTGGACTCAAGGTCGGCTTCAAACTCATCCCCGAGCACAAGTCAACGCCCGGCGAGTGGGGCGGCCTGAACCACGCCAACATCCTCATCGGCCAGCGCTTCGTTTATCGCGACCGCTGGTACCTGACGCACATGCCCAAGGCCATGACGCAGGCGATCACGCAGGAGAGCGAGGTCATGTTCTCCAAGGTGTTCACTGAGGCGGCTACTCGCTGCTTCCGCGAGAGCCGCCGTGGCCGTGCCGACGTCGAGATGGCGTGGTTGTGGACGTGGCTGCAGATCGAGCGGTGGCGTGAGGCACTGCTCTGGACATGGGCCGTGGCGCGCCTCGGAGGCGAAGACGGCATGATTGGCGAGCAGGAGAAGAACGAGATCCGCGACGCGCTCGGTATCCGCAAGGGCGAGGAATACAATGAGAAGGAGATTCTGATCAAGGTCACGCGCAACAAGCGTGAGACGTTCAAGGACGTCGACAAGTACGCCGACGAGGCCGGGTGGGAGCACCCGCTGGCGACGCGGCTCATGCACACGTCGCTCGACGGCGCCCTCCCCCCGACGTCCGAGTACCACCGGGACGGGGGCAGGCCCGACCCTAACATGGTTGATGGGCAGCGGATCTGCCGCATGGAGATCGCGCGCTGCTTCCCGGAGGGTTTCTTCTCGACCGATGACAAGTACAGCGCGGTCGAGGTGTTCAAGCTCCTCACCTTCCTCGGCGATGGCCGCTGCGGCGACTGCATGACCGAGGCGCTCCTCAGCAAATCAGGCAAGCGCGGCCTGTCCGCGTTCCTCCCTAGCGTTGACGCCGTGTTCTTCCCCCCGTCCATCAAGGCGCCGCAGTGGAGCCGTTCCGAGCCCATGCTCCCGCTGACGCCGACTTGGCAGGAGGCTGACTTCTCAATGGGGGGCAACGTCCGCTCCGGCCAGGATGCGTGGGAGGGCTTCGAGCCGCGCCAGGACGGTGGCGTCAACATGCGCGCGTGGACCGTTAAGCTCCTCTCGCGCTACGCGTATGTTTACGCGCGGACAGACAGCCGATTCAACATGATCCACAACGTGAAGGAGCTCAACGGCGACACGAAGGCGATGGACGAGTCTAAGACGCTCGCCATGGCGTGTATCAACGACGACGTTGACAAGCCCGAAAACTCCCCGCCAGTTCAGGCCGCGATGCGCGAATGGATGGAGCGTCGCTTCGGCGAGGACTCCGAGTTCGTCAAGTGGGAGAAGTCTTTCCCGTGGAGCTAGGCGAGAAGAGGAGACACGACACAATCATCACGGTAATATCCATCACTGCAACAGTGCAACATTATACAGCTTCGCGGCCACATCTCTGGCCGACGATTAATCGTCATCTCTCATACACAACAAATCATCACAAGTTTGAAGCGCATTGCCCTGCATTGGATACATTGTATTCATTCATTGTCCCTCTGCTTCTATATCTGTAGCTCACGATACAATATGCATGTTAAATTTTCGAACTATGGTCGGACGAGCTGTTCCTCGCGATGATACGATACCACTCCTCTGGGGGGGCTGGGACCTCGGCAAACCAGACAGCACAAGGTTCGTCAAAGCATGAAACGATGGCTGTAACCGTCGGTTCGTCTGGGGTGTCATGGACAGTGGGCTGTCAGGTAGTGTGTCGGGCATCCGTGCAGACTCAACAGACGCACCGCGTCTGCCTCGTTTGTGCCACCTGAAACGACGAGGGCAATGTCAGACATCGAGCTCGGCATCGACGACGGCGCCGGCGGTGCATCATTCAATGCATCGGCGGGCATTGGGCATGCCCTCTGCCGCCGACCAACCATCTCTGGGTAGAAATGAGCCAAAGGACGCGCCACGTGTTAAGGTTTCGTAGACCGGGCGGATCGACGTGTTCCATAAAAGTTGAGAGCTGGGCACGACGGCTCCTGAAACGCACCGTTTTCGCGGGGTTCTCGGGCATCGCACTCGGCCCCACATGCATACATCTCGGTGCATGGACCGCGACGCGCGACGTACCAGCAGCCCGGGGCTGAGGATGCGTACGTGGCGTGCATGCGGAGTGCAGCCCATGGCCCATGTCCTGCGAGTGTCCGTGAGATGGTGGAGATTTGGTCCCGTCCCCACCAGAGCCCGCCGCTGTGCCCTCACGCCCGCGCGTAATCCCTCCCCGCGTTCAGCCCAGCGAGCCCAGCCAGGACGACGACACTGGTGGTCATGTACGTTGCGACTTGCCCTTCACATTCGACGTTTCCACCTCGTCTTGATCTTCATCTGACAAGCCACCACTGCCCTCCCCGCTCCTAACACCCCCGACACCATTGCGGCAAACATAGCGCCATGGTGCAAGACAAGTACATCGGGCTAGCGCTCGCGTTCTCCTCCTCCGCCGCTATCGGGTACGTGCCCATTGTCCTCATCGCGCCCGCCGCTAGCTTGCGGCGAGTTGCGATGAGCAAGCCAACTTGGCGCCGTTGCCGCCCCGCTGACGCCTTCCCACAGATCAAGTTTCATCATCACGAAAAAGGTGTGCTGCCCTCATCAACATACTCCGGAGCGAATCTGACCAAGCAGGGACTGAACGATGCCGCGAAGCGACCAGCAGACTACCCTCACAGCCACCAGCGGCAGACGGGGCCTAGGAATGCTTGTGAGTCGGTGCAGCTGGGGCATCGCGCTGAAGCTAACGTACAGCCGACGATCTGGCGTATCTTCAAAATCCGATCTGGTGGGCGGGAATGATCACGATGGTCGTAGGAGAAGGTGAGCTGCCTCGTATTCGTGTAGCTGACATGGACAGTCGCAAACTTCGCGGCATATACGTTCGCGCCAGCTATTCTTGTAACGCCGCTTGGTGCGATGAGTGTGATTATCGGTGCGATCCTCGCCTCGTTCATGCTCGACGAGAAGCTCGGACGGCTGGGAGTGTGCGGGTGCGCGAGCTGCATCATCGGGTCCGTTATTATTGTCCTGCACGCGCCGAGCGACAAGGAGGTCGAGACTGTCGATGAGATCCTCGCCTACGCGTCCAAGCTGCCGTTCCTACTCTACCTCGGCTTTGTCACCGTGTTCTCGACGTTCATGATCTTCCGCATCGTGCCGCGCTATGGAACTAAGAACCCCATGGTGTACCTCTCGATCTGCTCGCTCGTCGGCTCCGTGTCCGTCATGGCTATTAAGGGCTTCGGTATCGCGCTCAAGCTCACTATCGCCGGCAACAACCAGCTCACGCACATCAGCACGTACATTTTTGGTGTTGTTGTCGTGTCGTGCATCCTGATCCAGATGAACTACTTCAACAAGGCGCTCGACACGTTCTCGACCAACGTCGTCAACCCGATCTACTACGTCTTCTTCACAACTGCGACCATTGTCGCCTCGGCGATTCTCTTCCAGGGCTTCAACACGACCGATGCTGTTAACACCATCTCGCTCCTGTGTGGCTTCCTCACGATCTTCATGGGCGTGTTCCTGCTCAACATCTCCCGCCAGCCCGAAGTGCCGCACCACACTACCAGCCTCGAGACAGGCCTCATGAACCCGCGCATGTCCATGTCGGGTCGCATGTCGATGGAGGGCCAGCAGGGCGGCGCGACGCTGTGGAACTACGGCAACGGCGGCGCCGTGCCGCCCGCGTACGCCGAGGGCGGGGCCGCGAACGGCCATGGCCGCCGTAGCAGGCTGTTCCAGCAGCAGAACTCGACACTCTTCAACGCGTTCGAGGAGGAGGGCGTCGCTCTGACGCAGCTCCAGGAGGAGGACGAGAGCGACGACGAGGAGGCCCAGCGACGCAGCTCGGACCAGTACAAGCGGAGCCTTGTTGGACGCAGGGGAGACGTCGAGGGCGGAAGGCATCCGGCGTACGAGGTGTGAGCGGGGGGACATTGGCGGAAGCTACAGGATAGACTGAGGATAGAGAGAGAAGAGAGAGCGGGACACACGAGGCGCCCTTGGCTGTGAGACCGTGAGACCGTGAGACCGTGAGACCGTGCTGTAGAGACCTGTAGGTTTTGTTGCATTACATATAGACTCTGCTTCCTGATTGCTCTAAGGGTATTATGTGCATAATTGGGGGTGTCTACATGTCCTCGTCGCTGTCGTCGCCCATGTCGCCGGCGTTGTTGACGATAACGCCTCCGCCCTGCTTCTCCTTGAGCTCGCGTCCGAGCTGCCTGATGCGCTCTCCGAACGCCTTCCTGGCTCCCGGGTTGACCGCGACGTCCCACACCTGGAGCGTGGCCTTGGAGCCACCTCCGGCCATGGTGAGCGGCTGCTCGACGTCGGGGCACCAGCGGGCGGTGAAGACCTTGCCGAGTCCGAGGTCACGGGACGTGACGAGCGAGATGTCGCGTCCGCCAGCCGACTCGTCAATGTTCCAGATCTTGACGAGCTTGTCCATACCCGCGGTCATGAGGCATCCGGGGATGTGGGGGTTCGGGTCGAGCACTGACGCGGCGCCGTCGTGAGCCGACAGCGTCCACTTGGGCTGCGTCGAGAGTGGGTCGGCGTTGGACGAGATCGCCCTCGCGTCGTAGCACAGCACGAGGCCGTTCTCGAGCGACACGAAGAAGTCGGTCGGCCGGTGCGGGTCCCACCGGATGCACTCGACGTCGGCGCCGACGTGCACTGCGAACCCGTCCCCGGCCTTCGTCATCGGGTCCCACACCTTGACCGTCCTGTCCCATCCGGCGGAGAGCACCGCCGTGTCGCCAGTCGGCGGCGACCACTGCACGGCCTGCACCTTCTCGCCGCCGTGCGGGCTCCAGCTGCTCTGCGCCTTCATCGGGCTCTCGCGCGTCAGGTCCCACAGCTTGACGGTTCCGTCGGCACTTCCAGACAGGAGCAGGTTGCGGAACTTGGGCGTCCAGCTCAGCGACAGCACAGACTGCACGTGGTAATCATCGTTCGCCTGCGGCTGGACCATCTGGCGCCGCTTCTTCTTTCCCGTGCCCTTCGGCTTGGCCTCGGGCTTCTCGAGGCTTCCCGGCGGCCCGAGGATGGCGCTGGGGTACAGGGGGTCGAGGATGTCACAGTCCCAGATCTCG
Source organism: Trichosporon coremiiforme (assembly GCA_039545355.1). NCBI lineage: Eukaryota > Fungi > Basidiomycota > Tremellomycetes > Trichosporonales > Trichosporonaceae > Trichosporon > Trichosporon coremiiforme. The sequence goes on from BCJJ01000006.1 coordinate 1,432,195, forward strand.
ATCGAGGAGTCGAACGTAGCCGCAGCGACGAAGGAGCCACTCCGCTCCGCGTTCTTCGAGGAGCATCCGGCGGGGGCAAAGTCGAGCCACTCGACGCCGAGGGGGAACGCAGGAATCATCAGATCGTGGTGCGTGTACAGCGCCTCGTTGCTCTCGTCGTACACGTGGAAGTCAAGCGAGGACAGGTCCTCTGTTGTCCTCGCCGTGATGATCACGTTGTCGGTCGGCATGATCTCGAGCTCCTCCCGCTCCGCGGCCTCGTCGTCCTCCTTCAGCGTGATGTACGGGTCCTCCTCGTTGTTTGCGTAGTACGTCAGGCCCTTGATGTTGGCGAACGCACCCATCGCTGGTCGTCAGTTCAGAAAGCACTTGCCAACTCACCGTCGCCAGAGCCAGTGCCCTCGTCATACTCGTCCATTTTGAACGCGGACAAGTCGTTCGGGTCGTGCGGCTTGGCGTCCTCCTCCATCGCGTCGTCATCCGGGCTGTCCTCCTTGCCCGACTCGTTTCCGTCATCCTCGTCCACGTCCTCCCACTCGTCGCCCTCCTTCTGCTCCATCTGCGCCAGCTGCGCCTTGAGCTGCTCCAGCACACCCTCGCCGGCCATCTGGCCAACGCGCTCGAGCTCGGCGTCGTTCAGCTCGTACTTCTTCGGGTGCGCCAGCGACTTGCCGCGCGGCACCCACGTCAGAGACGAGATGAGTGTTCCCGACATGTCGTGTGGTCGGGGTCGATCGTTGTTGTTGTTGTTGTGACGATTAGGTCAAATCTTCCACTGCAGTCTGGGCGCCTGACCGCTCTCAGAACTTCGAACTTCTCCAAGATTTGTGGTGGAGGCACGTGGTCTGATATCATCGCGTGACACAAGTATTACGTGTAGTAGGGGACTCACTTCGAAACATGGGCGCTGAGCGAATGTAAATGGACGAATTACGTCATGCCCTGTCCACTTCGATTGTCGCGCACGGGTGGCCGATCGGTGTTCGATTGAAGCTTGTCGGCTCTACCTCACATCTGCACACTTATCCTCGACTCACACTACTTGTGCATAGCATTTGCGCCGGGAAATCCCTCGGACGCACGTTAGCAGTTTTACGATGGGCAAGAGTCCGACGTCGAGCTTCTCAGAGGAGCAGCTGAAGCACAACCTTGGCGCTCTCTCCTCCATCCCCCTCACCGTCTCCGACCCCTCCAAGCTCAGCGTCGAGTCCGCCCCCGCGACACCGTCAAAGAAGCTTAAAGATGCCCTCGACGAGCTCTCCGCCTCGGACCCCCCGTCCATGGGCAAGCTAGCGCACATGCTGAAGGAGATTGCGAACCCGTCAGGCGACATCAGCGGTATCGCCAACGTGAGCGCAGTCGACGCCGCCGCCGAGGCAGAGATTCTCGCGCGCGCAGTTACGATCATCTGGTCTAACGTCACCGATGACCTCATCGACAGCGCCCTCGCACTCGACGACGACCTCACGTACTGGGAGATCGGACTGCAATCGCGCTGGGGAGCCGTCATGTATCTCGTGCAGTGTGAGTGGCTGCCTCTGCAAGCTTATGGGATCATATCGATTAGCTGACTTTAAAAGCCCTTCCGAATCGCCTCTTCCACGCCGTTGGCAGCACCTTGACACCGGGCAGCATTTGGAACCAGATGAAGAGCATCCACTGGCCAAAGCGCGGTAGCCTGTTCAGACCGTTGCACGGTTACGGTTCGGAGAAGATTTCCGACCAGCTGGCCGCGATCACGTCTCCCGTACGGTTGACGCGGAACGAGATGATCGGCAACGCTCGTGCGCTGCAATTCTCGCGCGATGCGGCCGCCCGCCGTGTTGGCATCCTCGCGAGCCAGGCGCCGAACTGGGCGGCACGGGAGACGAACGGGATGCTCTCAACGCAGTCGATGGAGGACGAGACGACACGCGTGTACAAGCTGCTATGTGTAGTGCTCGAGAGCGGGCCGCCGGACGAGAAGACGGTCCACGAGGTGAGCGTAGGCAAGCGCAAGCCAAAGAAGCAGGTCAAGCTCGCCGAGTCGAGGACGGTCAAGCTTCCCGCTCCCGAGGCGACGGCGCAGTCGCTGCTCGACCTCATGACCGTCGGCCTGCCCGAGGCACGGAACAAGCTCCGTGACACGCTGAAGAACTACGGCCGGCCGTCGTTCGCAACGCGCTACTGGCCTGCATTCCTCCTGCTCCCGCCGTGCTTGTACTACGCTGGCCGGCTGTTCGGGAAAAACAAGGAGTGGATGAAGGAGCAACTTGTGAATGCCAAGGAGACAGTGCGCGGCTTTCTCGTACAGTGGGTTTGGGAGCCGATCGAGCACATCACCAAGACAATGCGCGGTGGCGGTGAAGGACTAGGCGTTGCGCCCGAGACGGTCAAGACGGACCGCGAGTCCCTCGACCGCATGGTCATGGACCTCGGCAAGGACTACTACCACATGGACGCGAAGCAGCTCGATAAGCTGAAGGATCAGGTGAACGCGGGCGACCTCGAGAGCGTGCTCAAGGTCTACGAGAGCGAGATGCGGGCCCCGATCAAGAACGCACTTTTCGGCTACCTCATCCGCACGCTGCTGATCCAGGTGCAGAAGACGAAGACGGACCTGTCAGTCGCGCTGCTGCAGCTCGACAGTCTGCTGCAGAGCCAGCAGCTGACCTTCGCGTTCGTTGGTATCGCGCCGTCGATTCTCGTGCTGTGGATGGTCTGGGGCTGGATCCGCAACTTGACCAGCGGCGCGAACCGCGGCAAGGGCCGTAAGCGCCGCTACTTCTACGGTATGCGTAGCATCGAGCGCCTCCTGATCACATCGACGAATGAGGATGGCCGCATGAACGATCGGGACCGCGGCATGCTCATCGTCGACGTCAGCAGTCTCCGCGTCTGGGCAGCGGGCATCAAGCGCTCGAAGCGGGAGGCGTTCCTCTCCGACCTCCGACTGTTTGAGGACCAGAACCTGGACCGCGACGACAAGCTCCGCGTCGTCGACCGCATCTGGCGCTGCTGGGGCCTCGACGGAACACACTCCATTACCTAATCGCAGTAGCATACGATAGAACGACCGCGTACATCTGGGATGCCACGGATAACGGTAACGCAACGGACGCACGTGAGCCAGGCGGTCCGTGGGCGAGACTAAGTCTGTTCTGTTGTTCTGTGTGAGATCCGTACCTCACTCCAGGGTCGCTCCGGTCACAACAATGAGCGAGAACAAGTCTGGAAGCGCTGGAATCGAACACAGTCAGCTTCTGCAAGACAATTGGACACCAGCGCTCGGTTATCTCGGGGTGTCGCGGATCGTCTGGATCGTCTGTCTGAGAGCTTGGTCTTGTCCTGAGCATGACGACCAGCTGGTCGTCATGAGGCGTCTCGGTGAAACTGGGCAGGTGCTCAAGTCAGATGCGCACTGTGATTCGCGACGGTTTGGGCTATTCGGCTTAGGCGGGGCTGAGCGATGGCGTGCGCCGCCGACGCCCAACGCCGACAGACCCGTTCGGCACATGCTCCACAGCGCTCAGTGCGTTCATATCATGGCGATCGGGACCGCAGAGCGGGGCAGCAGGTACGCCGTGGATCCGACTGGTGCGTCGGTGGCGCTCGGACAGGTACAATGACGATTTATTGTTTGTCTGCGTTTCTGTGACTCTCCACTAACGGCAACATCTACGGCTGCGTCGAGCCATTCATGGCGAGACTAGGTTCAGCACAGAGGCCCCCATGACGCATGCGACTGCGTGCTGTGTACTGACTCGGTCCTATCGCAGCGATGCGGCGCCGCCATATGGCTGAGATGGGCTGAACTGACTCTGCTCTGTGATGTGGGCGCAACGAGCGCGCCGGGTATCAAAATGAGCAACCGTTTATTGTTCTCACTCTCTGCCTCCAGCACCGCACACGCGCATACATATGCTCCTCTTGCTAGCGGTGCACGCTGTTTTCTGCATTCGTTGAGCACCGCCTCCCCCGCGACTCGCAACTTCACCATCTTTACACTTAAGCATTCTTCAACAGCAGGCGACATAGACACACCGACACGAGAACACTCCTTACCCTTCGACTCGACTACCAGCATGCGTCTTCCAACCCGGGTGTTTGAGGAGCGCGCGCCGAGTTCCACAGACGCGACGCTTCCGCTCGGCCATCCCGTTCACAAGAAGAAACCGCCCGTCGTCGACCCGCTCCCCGTCAAGCGAGATGACGCCTTGCCACTCGACCACCCGATTCATCGCAAGAAGCCCCCCATCGTCGACCCGCTTCCCATCAAGCGCGATGAGCTGACGACGACTGTTCTTCTGCTCAACCATCCTATTCACGAAAAGCAGCCTCCCATCGTTGATTCTCTTCCGATCAAGCGAGCGAAGGAGACGCCTACATCGGTCTTGCCTCTTGATCACCCCTTTCACAGTAAGCGGCGGCCCATTGTCGACCCGCTGCCTGCCAAGCGCGGTGCGCCCACTGAGACGGGTCTCCCGCTTGATCATCCAATTCACAAGAAGAAGCCTCCCATTGTCGATCCTGTCCCCCTCGACCCATACGCGAAGCGCGAGAACCACCGCGACCTGCCCTGGAAGCGCCAGGACCGCGGCGGCCAGCCCTTGTCGACGCAGGACGGCCCCGCCGCACAGGGTGGGCAGGTGAATGTCGCCTCGATGAATCCGCAGACTCTCATAGATCAGCTCCCGAGCTGCATCCGCGAATGTCTGTCCCGCGCGCCAGCGGGACACTGCGATCCGACAGACTTCAAATGTCTCTGCACGAACGACCAATATCTGGCGGCTGCGATGGTGAGTCAAGCATCAATGGCTAATGAATCTGGAGGGGTGGAAACGCGAAGGGGATGACAAGCTGACGTCAGAACTGCTGGACGATCAACTGCGGAGGCGCCGAGGTGCAGCTCGCCGTCGGGGCGGCGCAGGGCCTATGCTCTACGGCAATCGTGGCCGGCCCGTGGCCGGCGGAAAGCAACATCCTGACCGCGCCCGTGATCTACAGCAAGGCAGCGTGGAACATTCAGGCCATCATGTCCTCATTGTGCTCCCTCATATTAGTCGCCGCGATCATTCTTGGCGGTCTGTCCTGCCGCGCTCAGGCGAGGAAGGAGGCGTCCCACCGCTCCGGGAACGGGGGTACAAAGGACTCGCGCGACTTCATCTCCCAGGGCTCGGGGACGGGCAAGGGCTCGGCATCGAACCGCGCGTCGGCTGGACAGCAAGTGACCACGTTCGGGTTCGGGGAGGAGTCTATCGTGACGAGCCTGCCGCGCATTCCGCCTGGCCCGCGCAAGATGCCCCGCTTCACTGCCTTGCCCTCTGAGGAGAAGGATGCCGACGCCAAGGACGTAGCAGATGCAGAGAGCTGGGACTTGTCACACTCGAAGCACTCTCACTCTCGCACTCCCTCGCGCACTCCCTCGCGCACGCACTCGCGTGCCGGTAGCAAGAGCAGCAAGATGGGCAGCAAAGATGGGCACGCAGAGAGGAGTCTGCTGCCCAATCCCCTCGACGACGGCAACACAAGCGATACTAGTGATATCGGCATGAGGGTCCTGCCCTACGCGTTGTCGTCCCCTTCGTCGTCCAGTGGCGGGAGCCACAACGAGACGACTATCGTCATTGGGCCTGAAGCGACGAGCGGCCGCCGCCCAGACATCAGTCCCCTCGAGAGCATCGGCTCGGTGCGCACACAGGGCGCCCAGTCGTTGACCGAGGACGAGCCCTTCGCGCGCCGCGGCGCTTAGATCCGGAGTTCTTCTGGAAACAGACACGAACAATGAAGTGATACCCACCCGGTCTCCCAGTATATAATGCCGTTGTAATGCCCCAACTGTGAATGTAATCCGACGGACGTACAGGTCCAAGTGTCGAGAAAATCTAGTCGTTGCATGCGAGGAGAATTGAGAGATAATGCATATATACTGTGGAGTTGGGTTACTGCGGTTACTGGGACGCCTGCGGTTGCGCGGGCTCGGCGGGCGCCGGCGCGACGGGCTCGGCGTCCTGCTTGGCGATGGCCTCGGCCTCGCGCGCAATCGCCGCCTCGCGAGCCGCACGGCGCGCCATAATCTCGCGGACCGTGTTTCCCTGTCGTCAGTTGCGAAGACTCCTGGGTAACTCACAGCGTTGGCGTGCTCCTGCCTCCAGCGCCATCCCTTGATCTTCATCGTGAGCTGCTTGCGGTAGGCCTTGACGTTGCCGACGGCGAACTCCTTGTTCAGGAGGTCCTCGCGGGCAGCTGCCTGGACCTCACCCTCCTCGAGCGTTCCCCACTGGCCGGCGCGCATCTCCTCGACGTCGTCGGGGTAGTGGAACGGCTCCCGGAGACCAACGATGGCACGCTTGTAGTTGTTGTTGCGGCCACCCTTGCGCACCTTCTCGCCGTTGTTTGTCCGCGTGACGGTGCCGACATAGACGTCGGTACGGATGTAGGTGACGTCGAGGCCGTAGACGGCCTGGAGGTACGAGCGGAGGTCGGTCTTGGTCATGCCGGTCGGGATACGGAAGGTCGCCTTCCAGGGGTCGTACGCCTCGCCGGGCGGGGTGTGGTTGCGAACAAGTCGGATCTGGATGTTGGGAAGCCAGATCTTCTGTCCGACGATGGCCTCACGCATGCCCTCCTTCAGCGGAGCCTTGCCCTCGCCCGCGCGCTCGAAGAAGCTCCACTTGCTCTCCGGGGTGGCCGCGCCGCCCTCGAGCGCGGCCGCACCGGACACACCACGCACACGCGAGCGCCACAGCTGGTTGACCTCGAGGAACTTGGCGCGCGCAGCCACCTCCTCGCCTGCAAAGTTGCCCGCGGCACGGTGGTCCTGGAACTCCTCCTCCATGCGCGTCGGGAACGGCTCGGCGTCGGGACCGGTGAACTTCTCGGGCTGCGTCAGGGGAGAGGTCTTCTGGACGGCCTCGGCGAGCTCGGCCCGCCGTCTCCTGACGGCCATCGGGATCGAGTTGGACGGGCCCGCGCCGGTCGTGAGCGCTCGGCGGAGAATGAACGACATGCTGGGTCGAGGGGTGTAGATGTGGGTTGAGCGATGATACCGAGCCAGCCGCAAAAGTCCAGCCTCGTCCACCGGCTGTCGGTGGAAATGAAAATGTCGGAGGCGACTGAAATCGGAAACTTTAGGCGCCCGGAGACAGTTGGACAAGGTCCCACGCCTAACTCCACTTAGCGCCTAACTTTGCGGAAGCAAACGAGGGGAGCGGGGGTTGAATCAGACACAAACAAACGACTAACGTGAAAGTAAATAACGTCGCAGGCAGGAAGTACAGTCACTCCCGGTCTATATCAGCAGCACAGATCTCCCACCAGAGACACCCGCTATCTGGCTCTCGACCTTGTTACTACACACCTAGTCCCTTTTTCATCGACACATAACACTCCCTCGCCATGCAGTGCCTCGAGGCGCGGCTCAAGTCCTATGACGCCGTGACGCGACCAAAACGCGCCGCAAAGGTCGCGTTCCCCCTCGACCCCGAACAGTACCCACACCTCACTCCCGCCGCCCTGTCCAAGGCAGGCTTCTACCACCAGCCCGGCAAGGAGAAGGACGTCGACTCGCATGACACGTGCAAGTGCTTCATGTGCGGCCTCGTGCTTGGCGGCTGGGACGAGGACGACGACCCTTTTGCCGAGCACGTTCGACGCGACGGCGAGTGCGCATGGAAGGAAGTCATCTGCCGAATCGAGGTCGACCGTGCGAATGGTGGCGGGGGCAGGCTGAGGTTTGTCACCGGCGTAACGTTTTCCGCTAATCTTTCAGGAAGGTCTACGAGTCAGCGGACCAGTTACCCAACTCTGATCGCATGCGCAGATACCGTGAGAACACGTTCGGGGACTGGTGGCCGCACGACAAGCCGACCGCCAAGGACCTTGCTGCTGCCGGCTTTGTGTACACGCCCGGGCTTAAGGCGCCTGATGCGACGACGTGCCCATTGTGCCAGTACGAGGTCGTCGAGTGGGAGGAAAACGACAACCCATGGTTCGTCGCGCCTTTGCTTACGCGTTAACAATCAGGGACATTCATCACCGCAAGGAACCCGACTGCCCATTCTTCACGGCGACGGTAGAGATCACGAAGACCAAGGGTCGCAAGGCTGCCGGCCGAACAACGAGACGGACGACTGCAGCGACTGCCGCCGCCGAGTCAGACGCCGAGCCGGAGCCGCCAAAAAGGCGAGGAAGGACGGCTAAAGCTTCCGGTCTTGCTGCCTCGACCTCAACTATCGCCCCCGAGGATGAGACGGCGCCTCCAAAGCGACGAGGACGCCCGCCAAAGGCGTCTGTTGTTCAGGAGCCGGCTGAGACAGAAGCCGAACCGCCGAACCGACGAAGACGGGCAACTAAGAACTCGTCGGCCAGCGAGCTTGCAACATCGACGTCAACGCGGAGGGCAACCTCGACCCGCAGCCGGAGCAAGGCGTCGACCGCGAACGAGGTGTCCGAGGACGTCAATGACAGTCTCGAGCTCCCGCAACCGGAACCCGAGGAGGAGCCCGAGCCGAAGCCGTCCAAGTCTTCACGAGCCAAGGGCAAGAAGAAGCCGGAGCCGGAACCGGAGTCTGAGGTGGAGGTCGTGGAGCCGGAGCCAGCACCGGAGCCTGAGCCTGAGCCTGAAGCTGAGCCTGAGCCCGAGCCCATCGTTGGGCCAGAACCGGAGCCCGTCGTCGAGCCAGAACCGGAACCCGCCGCTGAGCCTGAGCCCGCTGCCGAACCCGAGCCGTCCCCCGAGAAGCCGAAGCGTAAGACGAAGCCTCTGCCAAGAAAGAAGCTCTCCGCCGCGACCGAGCCGGTGCGCAACCGTGACGCCCCAGCTGTTTCCACCAAGAGTGTACCGAACCGGCCACTGGTCACTGCGGACCCGAACGTGCCTCCGCCGCCGCCACCAGCAGCCAAGGGCTCGCCGTCTGTCCGACATGCCGTCGACGCCATCGTCGGCAAGGAGGGCAAGCACTCGCCGCTGACCGAGGAGCAGAAGAATATGACGCTCGAGGACTATGTGCGGCTGCAGTTCAAGCTGCGGCACGAGGAGATGCGCAAGGAGGGCGAGAGCATGATTGCGGCCTGGGAGGCGCGCACGCGGGACGCGCGGACCAAGATCGAGACTGCTTAGTGGGCACGGCGCTGGTGATTGATTGTACTGTACTACGTGTAGGATTATGCATAGACGCTAGATTCAAGGGACGACCTCGGTCTTGCGCGGCGAGTCAGTCGCGCTCGTCCACTGCGTGCGCTTGTGCGGCTTGGTGCCGAGGTCGAGCACCTCAACGCTCTCGGGTTGGAGTGCGAGCACGGCGAAGTTCTCCCATGCGCGGGCGAGGGCGTCCTTGGTCTTCTCGTCGGCGCCGTCATCGGAGGCGGGCTGGTGTCAGCTCCCTCCACTGAACAACCTACCAGCTCGTCGATCCAGTTGTTCGGGTCGTCTTTGAGTTCGGCACCGGGCTTGGGTCGGCAGAAACTGGCCCTCAGCTCCGGATTCAAGCCGTCCCAGAGTTCCTTGCGCTTCTTCTCCCACCACTCTGGGTTGGATTCGGGTGCGTCCTTTGGGAAAGACGCAGCGAGCGTTTTCGCATCCTCCTCTGGTGTCGAGTAGGGAGGGGATGGGAAGGGGATCGGAGAGGGATACAGGATCATCCGGCCTTCGAGACGCACTTGCACGAGAGACGGGAAGAGCCACGCGATCGCTGCGCCGTGCTCCATCTGCCGCGTTTTGGCCATGCGTCGGTCGGTAGTCGTTAGGAGGAGGTGGGAGGGCGAAACTGATGTTAACTCGCGCGGAATGTTTCCAAGCTAGTTCGGGTTCGGCCCCAGGCGAGTTTCCGTCGGCTCTAAAGCCTTCCAGTACTCAGGAGCGAAGAGTCGAGAGAGTCCGAGGACGCAAGAAAAGGGAAGGGACCTTCGGAACGGAGAAGCTACTCACACTCCCGGTGCACGACGTACCGCACGTGCGGGGCCGGATTCGCCGTCGCGAACGAGTACACGCTGCTCTTGGCGTGCTGCTTCAGCTGCTGCTCGAGCACGATGCGCCACTCGGGTGTGCCCATGATGAGATTGTTGGATGTTGCGAAGTCGAGGGGGATCCTAGAGACGATCGCAGCAGAACCTCCCTCCACCTTGAGGTGTGCTTGGCCCCGCGGACCGATGACGGAATCGGGCCCTGGCTGAAGTCGGTCGAAGTCGGCGTCTTAGATCTCGCCGTGCCGTACCTGCCGCACACTACCAGATCTCTCGCATGATGCTCTCGCCACTCAGTACACACGATTACTTTGCATACGATGATGTCCTTTCCGATTCGATTAGTTACAAGCTATTACTTCACTCCCCTCCTGATATTACACAGATTGACCTTTTGGCTAGTGGCTCGCCGCAGAGTCCTTGGAACCCTTGCGCTCGGCGTTCTTGTCGAACGACTTGCGGTGCGAGCTGAGGGAGAGGCGGCGCGTGGGCTGGTCCTCCTTCGTGCGCTGCAGGAAGGACTTGAAGTCCTCCGGGTCAGGGAGGACCTTGCGCGTCACCTCGAGGTCGAACTCGGAGTCGAAGTTCTTGTAGAACTGAATGTCAGCTATGATTGAAGTCCTTCTGGCAGCTTGAGATAGGGGAGCGTGCGGGTGAACTCAAACTCACGTTGCTCAGGCCGCTGATGGCCGACGAGACATACTTGACCGCCGTTGCCGCAAGACCCATCGCCTCATCGGGCTTCTTGCCGTAGCAGTCCTCGTATGTCACGATGATCTCGTTCATGGTGAGCTTGTCGCCGGCGAGGGGGATCTTGCCGGTGATGCCCTCGTTGAGCGCCTTGGCGCCGGCGCGGCCGATGTCGCGGGTGGAGATGAGCATGATCTTCTTGGTGGCCAGCTGCTCGGGGGTGAAAGTCTTGCGCCACAAGACAGTACGGTACAGCTTGTGGGAGTAGCCGGCGTGCGGGAGCCAGTTGTCCATGAAGTCTGTGTCGCCGAGAATGGTCACGAGTGGGAAACCCTGCTTCTCAATCTCGGCCTCAATGACGCGCTTCGCGTGCATCCCGTCGTTGATCTCTTCGGACCCGCAGTTCGTGGAAGCATACACGAAGTGATGGCATTGCCACTCCTTGGCCGCGTGCACGATGTTCTTGCCTGCGTGTTAGCTGCAACAGTTGCGGATAGCTGTCTGTTTCGCCACTCTCCGGCACGGAACGCGCTGGCTCATGGGACAGCTGATAGCTTGTAGTCATAAGACCAAGCCGCAGCAGGAACCACTGCTCCGTCGCAAGCCTCGCACCGCGCAGTTCGGAAGCCACCCGGTGGTCATGTGCCTTGCGGCCAGAATCAGGCTCATCCGCCACCGCTGCAGTCGAGTCAACTCAACTCACCCTGGGTGATCTCCTGTTTCTCCGAAATGTACCCCTGAACCGAGAAGACGCCGTACACCTCTCCGGGATTGAGGTGCGCCGCGCGGAGTGCGAGCGCGGGGTGCTCGCAGTACTCGGCTGAGTGCACCACGGTGACGCCAGGCAAGTCCTTCAGGGGGGTAGCCTTCTCGGAGCGCACGAGAAGGAAGATCTTGTAGCCTGGGTACTCTGAGAGCGCGCGGACGAAGGCACTCCCTTGCGCACCCGTACCGCCAAAGACGACGACGTTCTTCTCTCCGGTGGAGGCCGTCGGCGCAGCACCGGCCGTAGCAGCAGGGGCGGTGGTGGTCGTGGCAGCAGGAGCGGTGGTGGTCGTGGTAGTAGTGGTAGTCGTGGTGTCGGCCATGGTGGATGTTGCTGGCTGTGGGAACTGGGCGCCCGACCGTCTTCTTATAGACCGTCACAGATCATGAGACGCACACAGATCGCAGAGATCCAGAGGACAACGCTCGGAACGCACGCAACTTAGCGCGATCCGTTGTGAGAAGCCTCAGTCGGCGCACTGTGCCTCCTGGCCCGCAGCAGGTGGACGGATCTGGTCGAAGAGCGTGATGAGCGAGCTTGGCATGGCTGTCGGATGAATATGCAACACACAAATAAGGCGGAGGCGGCGCGACAGCGACGACGACGAGTCGTAACAATATCATGCCGAGTTGCGCCTGTGGGCGCAGGCTGAGACTTCATGCGTGGAACGATGAGGCGGGGCAGAAGACCAGAGGGCCGGGACGGTATGATGGACCGCGAGCGTCGTGAGCCGGACTGGCGAGAGGCGAGGGCTCGAAGGAGACCCAGAACAGAGGAATGAGGAAGGTACGCCAGTTGTGCATTTACTCAAACGCTTTCGACATCGACGTAACCGCTGCGTCGGATCCGAGGGGAGCCGGGAGCACAGAGCCCAGTGCGGAGCTGAATTCGCCCTGCCCGCCGTGACATTCCTTACCTGAAACCGAGCAGGCCATTGATACTCGCGTGGTTTCCTCGACTCCCTCCCCACTTAACACTTCCACTACCCGAGTCACGGTGTACAAATGCGACACGCACGCGCCTGACCTTGTGCTGATAATCATTGATCCGTGAGCGGCAATTGCCCATCGTCTTGGCACACTAGATGTCCTGCAACGTTTGTGGTGCTCCGTCGACATCGGGTCAGATGCCCCTGCATAGGCATTGATATACGTGAAAGACAGAGACGCGCGGGGTGTTGACCGAGCCTGAACTCCGCGCCACAGTCCCCGCCTTCGCTTCTCCTTCTCCTTCTCGTTTCCTCTTCTCTCTTTTGTTTTCCTCCTTCACATTGTTCTTGAAGCGGCGAAACATAGGTGCCCTTCACCGCTCCCCTTTACAGGCTGAGTAAAGAGCAGGGAGCTCGTCCGTCAAGTGGTGGGTACGGCCACTTGGGGTCACCGCGACTCGGGCGTCTGCGTCCACGACGCTGCAGCGGTGCGCAGCCTGCTTCCACGAGGGACGCACCAGGCGCACGTAATCGCAATCTTAGGACTGGAGGTCGCACTCGAGCACCCCTATGTCGTGGACGGCCGTCAACACGGTCTGGGCCCATGACCGCAACGCTTGGACGTTTGGCCGGCGGCACGTCTCCAGTTCCTCGTGACGGCCCGAGACTAGGGCATGGGCGAACCCAATCGCATTCTCTGCAATCCATCACCTCGATGAGCCCGGGGCTACTAGGTCTGGAGGCGCCCCCGGTGGTTCTCCTCTCTGCCATGCCGCCGGGCAGGAGCGTGGCAAGTTCGGCGAGTGGGTTTCCCTAGGACTCATCCAAGGTGCTCGTCAGGACGTCGTCGAGGCAGTGCTGCTCCAACTTGTCCACGAATTGGTCTAGCAGCTCCGGGGAAGCGAACAACTCGGACACAAAGTGCACCAGTGAGCGAAAGCATCCTTCAATATCGCTGGCAGTTTCCGCGGCCACCGCTGTGGAGCAGTCGGGAGAACTGCGCCGCTCGTTGCTTAGAGCCGTTTCTCCGACCAACGTGAGCTTCTTAAACTTGACGTTTTGCTAAAAGTCTCCGGGTTGGTCAGGAGGACTGGTGACAGAGATCGAACGAACTTGTGCAGGGGCCGACCTGCGCGAGGCGTACCACGCTTTCCTGGTGGTGAGCTCAAGGATCAAGTTCCTATCCATCTGAGCCCCTGGATCTTGTTCCGAACAAGTCAGCGCAAAATTCTGAACGATTCAAGGTCAGAGGAATCGGGTCTCCGTGCGCGCGCGCGTGCTGCTCCGCGATCTTGTTGGCGAGAACATGGATACTGGTCTTCTCCTCCTCTACGGTTAGGTCGTACTTGACGCCCCGCCATGGCCAACCGTCACGATTAGGGGGAACTCTCTGGGTCCGCATCAAGAGGTGACAACGTGCCCACGCATTGTCTACCACGATCCGTGCGTGAAGGTAACCAAGTGGGTGTCTAGCTGTGCGAGGTGTTCGGCGGAAGCTTCTACCCCCCAGTGCCAGGGAGCCTCGTCACATAGCTCGCACTTGGAACTTCAGTCAACAAGCTTCTGTTAGCTCGCCACTGAAAGTACCTGAGGAAAGCTTCACAGGGGGGTATCTCATGTTAGAGTGACGGCTGGATGTGTGGAGGGTTGATGTAGCAGAGCGATATAGGGTGGCAAAAGAGGTTGTTCGAAGCCCCTCCTTCCTCGCCGGCTTCACCCCCAGCCAGCTTGGGCTGCGCACTGCGCAACTCCCAGCGCCCCAGCATGTACGCGCATATGCGAAGGAGCCAGCCGAAGGCTCCAGGGAAGGCTCCAGGCCTTCACGCTGAGGGCGTCTTACCCTGCACGCTCGCCGATGCTGATCTCAATCTTAGCGTGCCCTCGCCACGAGATCAGTACCGCCACACACGACTAGTTTCAGATCATCTGCGCCCGCCGATCCGCAGCCTCCTCCACCCAAACCGGCTACCGTTTCTACGAGTCCCAAAACGATATTTCTCAACTTCGGCATCCTTCCCATGTATCAAACGCCCCCGAAAAAGAGATGGTTGCCCCTTGACGGAGTCGAACCGCCGACCTTTCCCTGTAAGGAGTACGAAAGGAACGCAACTACCACTGTGCTAAAGAGGCGGGTGTATTAACCGTTAAGACAACACCAGGATGTTGCCTGGCAGAAACTCGGATCCATGTATGCCGCCCTGCAGAATCTGAATGTGTTGGAATTACCATATAAGCGGTCCAACAGCCTAATAGTAATTAATTCCCGTTTTTCTATATCCCAACATGAATGTAGAAATCTAGACTGCCCGGGGCCGAAGCAACGATGCTGCTCGTAGGGTGGCTAGACTTGAACTGATCAACTGAGAATGAGAGTGAAGACGCATTAGGTGGCCAGGAGGCCGCTTATATGTCTAAAGGCAGCTAAAAAACAATAAGACTAGCTGCAGACTACTCGGAAGATGTCGTACGATGTCAGGCGCCGAGGCCGGCGCCTAGAATGCGTGTGAGAGGCATGTTGAGCATGTTCTCACCTAGAACAATATAGAGACATAGGGCTATTCATTTTCAATTGCGATTTTGATTTCGTTTTTTCTCGTGCCTGTTTTTCTTTGGTTTCAAATCATTAGAAATGATCGCTTGGATTTTGTTTTGAATTTTGCTTTCAAGTTTGCCACCCAGGTGACAGCTGTGCCACGTGGGTAACCTTCAGCTTGTCAAAATCAAAATCAAAATCAAAATCAGACATGAATACCCCTAATATTAATAAAATATTGAGAACGGGGGTGCTGACTAGGAGGGTCGAGCACCGGAGTGACAGGCCGAGTGCCGTGTGAGGCACGTGGGGAAGAAATAACGTGATTTCCAACAGAAGGATGGGGGGGATTCTTACGCGCCCGCGCTTCCTCATGTCTGATCGGCGGTACACCAGTCTGCCTGGGCCCGCTCTAAGATCTGTGAGCAGCGTCCCTCCCTCGGTGAGTCAAGCTCTTTGGGCAATCGACTGTGATCTCCTTGCTGTATTGCCCTCCCATCTTCCACGACTCCCCTTGCATCGTTCACTCGATCCGTAGCTCAACTGCGCTTCTGTTCGAGTCCTTTCGTCAGCATGGCAGGGATATGCCTGTTGCACTTACAATTGCGGCACTTGGGACCAGAAGAAGACAGTAAGTTTGCGCCCATCTGTAGGCTGTGTGGCTGAGCAACCCTGGAGCTACTCAACGCTTCTCCTCCGTACAGTACGAGCTGAGCAACGAGCTCCTTCTGTTCTGCCACAGAGGCGCCAAAGTGCCCCTCCGTTGTCCCAGTAACAGTTGCAGAGTCGACTTGCCCCCTATCCGCATTGTTCGTCAAAGTTCTCGGCTCTGGTGATCCCATGCCCTCTGCTTCTGCTGCGTGTATGCTTTCATCTCTTGCCCACAGTCGAGACAAAGATAGCCACAGAGGGCGGACATCATTAGATCTCCGCCCCGGGCGCACGTGTGCCTGCTGTGCACGCGGTTTCCCGTAGGCGAGATGGCCGAGCGGTCTAAGGCGCTGTGTTAAGGTGACTACAAAGTTAACCTCCGCAGTCTTCGGACGTGGGTTCGAATCCCACTCTCGTCAAGAGAGTATTCAGTTACTCCCTAGCCTATCTTTTTCTGTTCCTGCTCGTTGCCGAGCGTCACCGGACGTCACAGAGAGAGTCGTTCATCAGGTCATCTACAGACGAGACTGTCACCTATGACACAGTGCACTTGTATGGAAGCAACATTCACGCATCCCCTATTCACGGGGCGCTCCTGTTGCCCTTCTCCTTCAACGCGGCCAGAATCCCGGGGCGCAGCGTGCGACTGGTGTCAGTCCTGTTCCCTCTGATACTCACGTCCAAGTATCGCGAGTCGTGTGCCTGGAGCGCCCGCCAATGCCCTCTGTGAAGCGGGGCGTCTCCTTCCCAATAGCAGCAAGGAAGAGCGCCTGGAGCGCGGCGCCGTCCCATCCCCCGCGGCCCGTGGGCTCAGCCATGTAACCCTTCGGCACGGGACGGGGCTCCTCGGACAGATACTTGAGGATGAAGGGCTCGGCCGTCTTCTGCCACGCATCGAGGCACTGCTTCGGGTTCCTCCCCGCCACGCCCGCGGCGAACCGGTCAGTGCGCACCTTGCCGCCGCAGTTCGCCTTGACCGCCGCGTGGTATAAAGCAGTGCGCTCTTCGGGGGACCAGCGGGCGACAGCGCGACCGGAGGACTTGGCGGCCTTGCGCGACTTGGCGGCCTTGAGATTGAAGGAGGGCATGATGTCTTTGGACCCAGGCAGGGGCTCGGAGTGGATACGGTGTCCGTTCGAGGGCTCGTCGCTCTCCTCAATCTTCGGCTTGACGTCTTTGGCCATCCACTTGGACTTGGTCGTGCGCGCACGTTTGGCGGGCTTGACCTCTTCCTCTTCTTTGACAGCAGGCTCGGCGTCATCGCAGCCGAGATCCGGCTTCTTCTCCGCCTTCACGTTGCGCCGGGAGCGCTTACCGGGCGTGATGCCGCGGCGGTTCTTCGCGCCCTTCTTCTCGGGATTGCGGTGTTCCTCCTCCGTCGGCTCTTGGGGTTCCTGGATATGCTCAGGCTCCTCAGGCTCGTAGCGAACAGCCTTGCTCTGAGTGCGCGTACGAGTATTGCGCCTCGTTGCCTGGGTGGCAATATCCGGGATGTATTCGGAGCCACTGTCAGACTCGCTACTGGCATCTTCGTCTTCATCATCCTCGCCGCCATCCTCTTCAGCAACGTCAATGTCTTCAGCTGCTTCTGCAGGGCTGGTGGCCTGGGTAGCATCGCCTGAACTATCTGGATCACCCAGCTCACTCGCTGTCCCGTCGGCTTCGGCCACATGGGCGTCCTCGGTGTTGCTGTTGGCGTCCTTGACGTTGCTGGAGGCCTCGGTCAAATTAATGGCGATGGGGGCGGCTGAGCCGTTCGAGGCTGCAGTGCTTGGAACTTCATGGGTCAGGATGATGTCGGCCGTAGGGCCCTTGGCGGTGTTGAAGAATGACTCTATCTCACTCCCAGTCAAGAGCGGCCCGGCCACACCGTCGGGCTCGGTGGTGATGTCGATCACGTTTGTCGCCTTCATGCCATTCGCCGCAGGTTGGTTCCCAAGCTCGGAGTCGTCAGCGGCTGCGCTCATGCTGGTGGCGATGCTAGTGTGGTTAGAAAGGAGAGAGAAGATGACTGTGGGAAAGAGTGCGAGGGCCATAACGAAAGGAGTCCAGCGCCCCCAGACGAGAGCTTTCCTCATGGATGTCCGTCAAAGGAGGGCGAAGTCTCGATGCACAGGTGGTGAGTGGAGGTGACTGGACGTCCTCTCTGCGCCTGGCCTGCCGCGCGCGCCCCAGTGCTGTGATCTGAACAAGATGAGGTGAGGGGCAATGGACACAAGAGCTCAGAGAATCGAACGTCGACATGGACTGTAAGGACTGTGCGAGGGTGATAGGGCAATCTACCTCTCCTGGCCGGACCGCAGTCGCTTACACGGACAGCGTGCAGCTTATCTGCCCAGGTGACTGCCAGCCTTTGAGTAACTAGCCCTGCTGCGAGCAGAGGTCCGCCTATTGTTCAGCAGTGAATCATCGAGGAACGCAAAGGATGGAGTAATGCACGGAATGGAGAGCGCGTCGGTCGTCGGAAATCGACCACGACGCGCGGGCCAGCTGGCCAGCTGCCCAGCTGCCAGCCAGGGTTGCACCGCGCGATCGGGCCGTAGCGGAAGGACAGCGTCTCGTGTTGACAAGATTTGCCACCCAGGCACGGAAGACAGGGTGCAGACGGAATCTTCCCGGCTCAAGGACAGCTGGCTGGTAGCTGGCCCGCTTGCTCAGGGCGCAGACGTGCTTGCGTCAGGCGGCCAGCCTGTGCAGCAGTGCGCACCAGAAACACGCGCTGCGCTTAAGCTCGATCCAGAACAATCAACATTAAACACTCTCATCGCACTCGTCGTAAACATCCCTTTTCTTTGTCACCATACCGCTTGTCACCTCCCGCTTCTTTGTCACTTTCACCACCTCCGACCTTCGTACGCATCTCCGGCGCTTCTATAATACCTCCCTCGCCGATCGACTAGGCGGCCAACCGGCGCCCTCCCTCCCCCTCTCATCATGGCGAACCGGCAGAGCGACGCCGGGTCCGACAAGTCGCAGCCGCCTCCGGCCCTGTCCACCCATGAAGAGTTCGAGCACCTCGCCGACGATCTCCTCGAGAAACACGGCCACGACGTTGTCAAGCTCAGCGAGCTCCCCGACTGTGAGTGCTGCACATCGGACGAACTTTGTTGTGGCTGCCGCGGGATGCGGCCCGTGCACAATTCGTGTTGTCCAGCCTCCCGATGATCACCACACCGCGATGCTGACTTGACCGCAGTGCTTGAGCAGTGCAAAGATCACGAATTCTTCAGCGCCGATGTGATCGAGAACATCCGAGTGACCTGCTTAAGCCTTGTTGACACTGGGCAGGACCCAGAGTTGGCGCACCCCGAGCTCGTGAACCTCATGTCGTGAGTACCATCGGCGACGATCGGACATGACTGACCTCAGACTCCTCGCGGAGGAACGCCCAAAGTCCGGAGTAACGTCGCCGTCAGCGACATCGCCATCCTCGAACGGACGGCAAAGCCACTCTAGAAGAGTGTCGGATCGTATCCGATCGCCTTCGGACTCATCTTCTTCGTCGGATGACGGCGATTACACCAGCCCCGGCGGTCAGCATTCAAAGCTCAGCCAATCCACTTCATCGATCCCGCGACCCTTCCCTGGAGCTAACTATGCATTGCCCTCCGCCAAGGACAAGCCCGCGCCACAGCCTGTTCGAAGCAAGTCTATATCGGAGTCTTCCGCTCGCGATGATTCGCCTTTCTCGGCTCGGGCTCGAGCCGCAGAGAAATACAACAACATTGGATCTTCCGCCTTTGCCCGCCCCAACCCGCCAACATCATGGCGCCGCCAGAGCCGAGAACTGAGCCGTGGCCCCGATGACATGCCTAAGAGTCCAGAGTCCGTTCGATCGGGCCCGAGCCGTAGTGCGAGCGTCGCCAGTTCGATCGCCGCCACCTCCCCGCCACCGAGCATGGACAACCCCCAGTCCCCTGGCTCACCCGCTCTCGACAGCACGTCCTACGTCGCCGGCTTCTTCACGTCACCGACGCAGAAGGGCAGGAGCAAGCTGCCTGACGATCATGAACCAGACACCATGAACTTAAACGAGCTGAACGACATCGAGGACAAGCTGCGTGTTCCGAACGGTGGTGACCACGAGCGTGACCTGGCGCGGTTAACCAAGCTCACCACGTCGTCGTCAAACTCGCTACGGGACGAGGCTGCCACACTCCGGACCCAGCTGGAGGACGCCCAGCGCAAGCTCCGAGACACCGAGGCCGCGCTGCAGCGGCAGCTGGCAGACAGCGAGAGCATGGCGCACGAGGCGATGGAGATGTACGAGGGAGAGCAGGCGAAGCACAAGGAGACGCGGCGCGACGCCGAGAACATGCGCATCAAGAATGCGGCTCTGACCGCCGACCTGGCGGGGCTGGAGTCGCAGATCGCGGGGCTCAAGTCGGCGCAGGAGACGTACAAGGATACACTCTCGGGCCTGCAGAAGCGGTACCAGGCGCAATTGAAGGAGACGCAGGACCTGCGCGAGCTGCTGGACGAGAAGGAGGCGCTGATCGCGAACCACGACGCGGAGGAGCAGGAGTGGCGTGAGCACGACGAACGGCGCGAGAAGGAGCACAGCGCTCTCAGCCGCGAGAACCGCCAGCTCAAGGAGGAGTTACTAGACGCCGCACACAGCAAGGTCCAACTCGACGTGCAGAAGACGGAGAACCTGACGCTCCGCGAGACGATCGACCGCCTCAGGGCCGACCTGTCACACTCGATGAGCCCGTCGAGCAAGGCGCCGGCAGCCAAGCCGGACGACTCGACAATCTCGAAGAGCTTAGGGCTCGAGATCCTCCGTGGTTTCGACACACCAGATACGGGCGACATTCTCGAGGACCGCATCATCGAGACGACCATCACGCGAACGCTGATCCGCGCCGGCAACGAGGTCATGCAGTCTCAGGTGCTGCCAGAGGGCACGGCCATCGCGATCGTGGACGAGAACGAGGTCAGCGACCGGGACGCCTTGGCGTCTCCGTTGTCGTCGCCGACGACGCCAAAATTCACCTCGCTCCCCAGTCTCACGAGCGACGGCGGCGAAGACGCGCACCCGCCCTACGACGCCTTGGACAGCGACGACGAGGACGACAGCGCGTACCTTGCTGCGGCGCGCGAGTCGGGCGTGCACTGCTCGGTGATGGAGGACGCGTACAAGGCGCGGAGGGCGCGTGGTGAGCTGCCACCGCCGAAGCGGCGCTCGATGACCCTGTGCGGTACC
Organism: Trichosporon coremiiforme; assembly: GCA_039545355.1. Lineage (NCBI taxonomy): Eukaryota > Fungi > Basidiomycota > Tremellomycetes > Trichosporonales > Trichosporonaceae > Trichosporon > Trichosporon coremiiforme. The sequence goes on from BCJJ01000006.1 coordinate 1,452,911, forward strand.
GAATTCAACGCCCCCGGCGTAGCCTGCATAGTGACATGGACGATGCTGGGTGTCGCGATCGGCGTCTCGGCGGGTAGCTTCCTCTACTCTGGTGGAGGCGATGAACTCGCACGCTTCCACGCGCTCATCGGCCGCGGCATGATCGGAGAGGGCATCATGCCGCACGCGCGCCAGGCGGTCTGGGAGGGCTACAAGCTCACAGGTAACCTGATCCCGACTTAATGACTTATACGTTATGAATTATGACACGAACGATCTCAGCGACACACCACCAACGGACCACGTAGTAGCTAGCGCCACATCTCATGTCTTGTCTGTTGTCCACCTCTGTTTCTTATACTCTTTTACTACTCTTTAGGTTGTGCCATGCATCGTAATTACTCAGGCGTGTGTAAGCGTGGTGCATGCAGAAGTGACAGAAAGGAGCCCACAGTGAGAGGCAGTTCAGGCTTTCCCCGCCCTTTGTTCATCAACTGCACCCTCCCTCTTGGCCTCCAGTACGTCAGCGATCATGTTAAAGACGGAGCGCTGATCGATCGACTGCGGGGACCCAATTCCAGGCATAAACATCGTAGCTGTCGGACTTACACCACGTGGTCCATTGTGCCTGGGATTTCGGTGATAAGAATCTCTCCACGTGGCGAGGTCGCCCGCAAACGAGTTTCTGAAAATACTCCCGTCGTGCAGCTTCGGCGAGGCAGCGTCTGGGAGCCAGTCGGTGGTGGTGGACATCCGTCGTTTGGACTACCGTTCGCTCTCTAATCCTCAAGAAAAAAAGTAGACGAGTGAGTAGCTACTCGCAGCGCAACGACGACGACGACGGCCTCCTCGACACCTCCAAGCCGACTGCTTCGTGTACCCATCGATTTCCGCGATCTCGAGACAGTGACTGGAACATTTCAGCTCGGACGACGAAGATTTTGCTGGCACGGCTGGTGGATCAGAATGTCTTGCAAGAAGGGCGTGCGCTCAGCGACGAGTCACGAGAACGACGCGGCGAAGTCGACGAAGCGTTCCGATACTGCTCGAAGGCTGGAAGTTGTTCGGGGAGCGTGGAGTTAGAGGATCCAGCTCCACTGTTAACATGTCACTCGACCGACGATCGACTGCGAGGGTACACGAACAGTTGGAAGGAGGAACAGCACAAGCTCTGCCGTCGTTGTTGCTGCTACTGAACGCCATGACGTACAGTCTGCTGACCTACAGGATGGCTCGCTTCACTGAGTACTCCGTCGTTGGACGCAAGCTCCCCACCGAGGCGGACCCTGAGCCTAAGCTCTACCGCATGCGCATCTTCGCCCCCAACGACGTTGTCGCCAAGTCTCGCTACTGGTACTACCTCCGCCAGCTCAAGAAGGCCAAGAAGGCCTCTGGCGAGATTGTTGCCATCAACGTCATCTCRGAGAAGAAGCCCCTCAAGGTCAAGAACTTCGCCATCTGGATCCGTTACGACTCTCGTTCCGGCACCCACAACGTGAGTACACCTTGCACGGACAAGGGATGAAGAAGCGCAGGGGAGTGTGTCGAGTGTGAATGTGGAGAGTTAGGTGGTGGAAGTTTTCGCGCTGGGATATCGCAGTATCGCGCAGTACTAACATCCGGTAGATGGTTAAGGAGTTCCGTGCCCTTTCCCGTGCCGAGGCCGTCGAGGCTATGTACCAGGACATGGCTGCCCGCCACCGTGCCCGTTTCCGCAACGTCCAGATCCTCCGTGTCGCCGAGATCGAGAAGACCGCGGACRTYCGCAGGCCCTACATGAAGCAGCTYATGGTCCCCGACCTCAAGTTCCCCCTCCCCCACCGTCGYTCCAAGTCCAAGRCYTGGTTCGCCGCCAACCGCCCCTCCACCTGGGCTTAAGCGTTCACCACCATCATGTAACGTGCTGTACGGGCTGCTATCCAGCCTTCGGTGTGGGGCTGCTGAGATGTACCTGTGCATTCTGGATCATTATACCTTTGTCGAGTGTCGGAAACGACCGCAGCGAGCTACGAGATACACTGATGTCCACGGATTACATCGAGGAGGTCATACCTCAAGGAGTTAGATGTCTGGGATTAGAATACACGTTGATGGCCACAGATGATCAGATGACCACCGTTGGCCAACCCACATACCTTAGTGCATTCAAGCAATTCTACAACGATGATCTACAACTTGGCCTTGTCCTTGTTGTCCTTCTCCCTTTCGCTGTGCTTCTTCGCGGCCGCATTCCGCTCATTTAGCCTCTTACTCCTGGCCTGGGCCTCGTCCCACGCCTGCTTCTTCGCGCTCTCCTTCCTCATCGCCTCGTCCTCATCATCGAGCCAAGCTGCGAGCATGTTCTCATCCTGCGCTGCGCGCCGCAGCGCACCGCCAGTATGCACGATGTTGTAGCGCACGCGCTCTGCCATGCTCTTCTGGCCCGGCGCGAAGGGCTCGAACGACGGTCGGCGGCCGTAACCGACCATCGCGGCGTGGATTAGGATCGCGCTGGGGTCAGCTTTGCATAACACAAGAAGGAAGCTTGCGCCTGCAGGAACTCACGCTGTCAGGCCGTAGACAGGCTTGACGCCCCCTCCCTCCCTACCTGTGAGGAAGCGGTGCATGCGCACCGGGCCGCCTCCCCACTCGATGTCGCGATACATGTAATACCGCCCGTCGCGGCCGCCGAGGCTGCCCTTCTCCTCCGCATACCCCGGCGCAGGAGGCGGGGGCACACTGCCAATCGGCGCGGGCTTGACGCGCGTGCTGAGGCCGAAGTTCCAGCCCGGGATGTCTGACGGGCGATCGTGCAGGAAGCTCGACAGCGGCATCGAGAAGAGGAACTGCACCTCGTCTGGGTTCAGGACCGGGTTGATCTCGCGATCTACGGAGAGGAAAACGACAGGCGTCACTATGAGCTGGTTGCCCGCGAAGAAGGGGTCGAGCTTGCACAGATATCGCACCCGGGAGGAGTCGATGGGTAGTCCGATCTGAGTGTTAGACATGACTAAGCATCTAACGCACCTCCTCGTACGCTTCGCGGCGCTGGACGTTAGCTAGGTCAAGAAACACGAAGCTGGGACTTACAGCCGTGCCGACCTCGTCCTCGTCGCCCTCGTCGTACTTGCCTCCAGGCAGAGCTGTGTCCGCAGCGTACGAGCGCATGTCACCTGCACGTGTTGAGAGGAGGACGTACAGGTCGCCCTTCCGACCGACGAAGAGGCTGGTCTGTCAGCTTGACTACATCGACCTGGAGCAGCTATCACCAAACAGCTCAGCGGCAGACGATCGCTGCCATGTTATGGAGATCGGCGCCCTCCTTGCTCCCACCTACATGATAGCGACGGCAGCTGTCCGCTTCCGCGGCACGGGGTGCGGCAGCGGCGTCGGCCTGTACTCAAGGAAGCGATGGATACATCTGGGGTCAGCTATGAGAGCCCTGTACAGCTACCGCGCGAACGGTGTCTCTCCTCCTAGCCTCCTAGCTCCTGGGCTCGGAATGTCGTGTCGGGACAGTCCGAACCAAATACTGGGCCCAACGCCCGGCGGAGGACTCCCCGATGCGTCACAGCATCACTCACTGCAGACTCTCAGGCTTCAGCGGCAGAACGAGAGACTCGATGGGCTCCGGATTGCGCGGCGACATGGCCCTCGTTTGTGGTTGAAGACCGTCGAGTGGGGAAAGGAGTGTTGAAGAGTCGTGACGTCTCGGCGGTGGCAATAACCGACCGGTTACGGATTGTCGGCGATCAGCGACGCTGTGGCAGGCGGTCACCCTTTGCCGTGTCTCATGTCGTCCTCTCTCATGTCACTGGCGTCAAGCAGGCGCAGATGAGAGCATGGCATAGAGGAAACTCATTCCTAATCATTCTTCATGCTCAACGAACAGAGTGCATGTCCTACTCTTTGTGCGAGGAGCGCAATCGTAGACAATATCAACGGCACACCCGCCACTATCAGAGGTGGAGGTCTGAAACGTGGCCCCGGCACGCACGTCACTTTACGCCGTCATCCGCGCGTCGCAACCTCGAATTTCCCCCTATCATCACCACACGACCTTCACGACCCATGACGCATCTGGCGATCTGCACGCTGGCGTTAGCCGCGCTGGCAGGTGCGAGCCCGTCGGGACTGCAGGACCTGGCCGCGTACCCAAAGTACGAGGTGCAGTTCCTGGCCGACAGGCCCATCAAGCTGAGCGACGCGCAGCGGTGCGAGCGCTACGGGCTCGCGAGCGACGACGACTGGCTCGACCTGCGGCCACGGGCGGGCAATGAGAAGAGCGACAAGGAGCGCGGCCGGATAGAAGGCTCCTCCTCGTCTAAGACGCAAGCGTCGACATCGACTGAGGTTACGAGGGATGACTTCGAGAAGGGGCACCAGGTCCAGGCTCGGCAAACGGGAGAAGTCGCTGGGTCACAAACGTCACCGAAGCTCATTCGCATGCACTTCACGCACGCGGAGTATGACGCGCCGCACGCGTACATGTGTGCCCTTCCCAGCAAGAACACGACGGACGCGCAACAGGCCTCCGCGAGGGCGAAACAGGACGAGCCAGAGCCGGATCCCAACAAGTCCTGGCAAGCGCTGGACTACCTCGAGGACAGGTGCCTCTACGCTACGCATGGGTGGTTTACGTATGCGTGAGTTGTCCCCAGGGTCATATTGCCAACTGACCACAGGTACTGTCACAACCAGTACGTGCGACAGTTCCACCAGGCGCCTGGCGGCAAGCCTGGGCCGAACGGTTTCGAGCCGAAGGAGGACACCAACTACGAGGCGTACAACCTGGGCTTCTCGAAGGGGAAGTACCATGAGTACGAAGAAGCCGCCATGCCTGAGACGACGTTCGGTATCGGCCCGTGGTCGCGCTACCTGGTGCAGCGGTGGACGTCCGGCACGAAGTGCGCCGAGACGGGCAAGCCGCGCGAGGTCGAAGTGCAGATGCACTGCAGCCTGAGCAGTGGCGATTCGATCTTCATGATCAAGGAGGTGTCGCTGTGCCAGTACGTTCTCGTCATCTATACGCCGAGCTTGTGCTCGCTGCCATGCTTCCGCCCGCAGAGCGCATTAGACGTCGAGCCCGCCGGCATCAAGTGCCGCGAGCTGATGGAGGACGACGAGTTCGAGCAGTGGAACATGGAACGCATCGAGCGCGAGCGCCTTGAGCACGAGGGCAAGCTGCTCGAGGCTGCCAAGATTGAGGAAGAGAAGAAGGCCAAGGAGGACGTCGAGAACCGCATCCGCGATAACGAGGAGGCGGAGAAGGACGGGAAGGCTGTGAAGAAGGACAGCTCCGACTCGGACGCTGAGGGCAAGAGGGCCGACAGCAAGAAGGGGAAGAAAGGAAGTCACATCATCACTGAGGACGACCTTGCGGCCTTCACGATCTCCGGTGGCGAGATGGACGAGACGACCAAGGCGCTCATCCTCGAAGCCGTGCGTAAAGCGTTCGGTGCCGGCGGTGAGGGCGAGGACATCGAGATCAGCTTCCTCGGTCTGCACGACGATGACGACATGAAGGCAGGCGGAGGCAGCGGCCTCGGACTTCCCGTCATCTCTCTGGAGGACCTGGCAGAGGGTGGCAAGGGCTCGAAGGGTTCGAAGGAGGCGAAGAACTCCAAGAACCCGAAAAATGCCGAGATGAAGCGCAAGGACGACAAGCACAGGCCGATGGTGCAGTTCCGTAACCGCGAGGTCGGCAACCTGGGCGTTCGGGAGGAGAAGAAGCCCAAGGAGGACAGGGCCGGCACTAAGGCTGACACCACCGATTGGGCCGGCAAATCGAAGGCGAAGGACGGCGAGGAGGCGAAGCCCATCGTCCTCCGGGACGAGCTGTAGCCGTACTGTGTAGATTCTATAAACCATGTCACTCGCATATCTGATTATCCATGATGCTGGTGCGTCAGCCGCATGCTCGACGTGCCCGATGTGCCCGACTGAGGGTGCTGAGGGCGTGCGTTTCAGCCATGCACGGACTACGGATTCGGCAATCACCTGGATGTCGCTCACAGAACCGAGCGGTCAGCAGTGTCCTTAGCGTCGGTCTTCCAGAAGCACGGCCGCACGCCCTTGCGCCTGCATGCTCGGCGGTGCCCCCGTGCCCGGCGTGCCCGCATGCCCGCGCATTATTTCTTGACTAGATGCATACACAGCAACGCTGGCGGTTGGACGCAGCCCGGTCGGTTATGGGCTCTACTAAACCAGGGTACCAAAACGAAACAGACAGGACAGGGATGTTTATGGCATTTATCGATAGGCGGGGATGGGTTTAATGGGGGGTACTGTAGGTGTGTGTTGCTGGCTTACGAGGATCAGCCTGTGTGTATCCAAGGCAGCCGAGGGGAGAGGTCGAACTCTGCCCTTTTAGCTTGTTGTTCTAAGGGTGTGGTGATGTCGCAGGTGGCTTAGACAATGTCCCAGAGCTCCTCCATGGCGCAGCAGAACTTGCCGCACGCGACCGAGGCAGACAGAGAGTAATCTGAGATGGAGATCTTCTGGTCAACGTAGTGGTCGGCGAAGTTGTCCGGTCCACGGGCCATGGCTCCGACAAAGACACAGATGGAGTGCGTCTCGGGCAGGGTAGGAAGGAACTGGGACAAGCGGACCGTCGGCGCGTCACCGGAGAGGGTGAGCTTGATCGTGTTCGTCGGCAGGTGGTCGGTGATGGGGTTCTTGATRACACGGAGGAGCTTCTCAGAGCCCTGGACACCACGAATGCTGAGCTTGTGAAGAAGCTGAACTGGGCTTGTCAGTCATGCCGACGGCCCCGAACTCACCCATGAGACCAGAGAAACGCTTGAACGTTCTCGGTATCCTGACGCTGGGRTTGACCTCGATGAGAACGCCCTTGGCAGTGTGAATGTACACCTGAAGAAGGCCAGCCTTGTTCAGGGGAGAGTCGAGCAGMGTAAGGAGACACTGGTGAGTAATGTCCGGACGCGCGTCGGCAATGTCACGGCCGGTCTTGGCCAGAATACCCTGGTGGTCGTCACAGTTAAGAAGAGCGTACTTCGCATCCTTGCCCTTCGACGACGACGAGTTGATCTTGTAAGCCTCAAGACAAGCCTGTGAATGTTAGCCCACGGCTGACAAATGGACGAGAGCCGAAGAAATGCGGCACCGCGGCTAGCCTCTGTCGTTCAGACGCGAGCCGTAGACTGCACGATGCCTCAGCATGCGAAGATACCCACCTGGCTAAGAACAACGATCAGTCGACGCCTGTTCTCCTTCTCCTCTCCGGTCTTGACGGTCGTAGCAGCCTGCGGGACCATGTTGGCGGCAGCGGCTGGTCTCCTGCTTCCGGGCAGGGGGCGGGTGACTCGGCTCGCGGCAACGGCAGCGTTGAGCTTCTCGCGAGTGTCCGAGTCGATCTCCTTGGCACCTCCGTGGATCTGGCCGCCCTCACCCGTCGTGACGCTGGGGTTAGGGGCGGAGGCGGCGCTCGCGGCGACGGCGGGGTCCTCGTCCTCCATCTTGGGGCGGGGCTGGAAGACCGGGGCTTCCGCCGACATCTTGGAAGTCTTGGGAGGGGGGAGCATCGAGTTGGATCCGCGCCTCTTAGGTTGGCTGAAGTTGCGAGTCGACATGRTACGAAGAGTGCGAGCAGCCAAAGAGGGATAAATATCGCAGCGAATCGTCAGTATTGGGCGTGACGAACTTCTCAGCCAACTTTTGCTACGGGATCAAAATTAGCGCTTCCTTATGCAGACTTTCAAAGGACCCATTAGGCTGGTTTAAATGACGGTAGATCTTGTCCCATTAGGATTACGGTTTCAATTTCGTACGGCCCCCGGACACTTCATGCATTCGGATCAAGTCCGGACGTTCGCCGGCAGGCCGCCGGCATCTTCGGCAGGGGGACACACAGCTCGCTCTTATCTATCGCGCGCAATCAAAACAGAATCAGTAACAGGAATGCAGAATCGTGACAGGAATGCAGCAGATAGTTTAGGGGGGCGATGGATGCATCGATACAAACACACTTTACGCTACTGAACCAAAAGGACGAGTTTAGGCAGCGAAGAGGGTGTTGGCGAACTCCTTGCCGGCGCGGCCAGTCGAGGCAGTCTTCTTGGTCTTGCCAGCGGCCTTGCGCTCCTGGCGGAGGAGCTCCTGGCGACGGAGGGTCTTGGCGTAGGGGTTGAGGCGGAAGAGAACAGCCTTGTTGCGGAGGGGGTTCTTCTTCTGRGTGAAGGGGCGCTTCTGGGTGGGCTGGCCGGCGGGGCGGACAACCGACTGGATCTCGTCGGAGTTGATGATGCGGGTAACATCGGTGTTCGAGATCTTGGCCTCGGGGAGGGTGAAGCCAGACTTGTTCTCGTAGATCTTGTCGAGGGCCTTGAAGGCGTCCTCAGTCCAGATGACGAAGCGACCAACGTGGCCACCAGGGGCGAGCTGGAGGAGGTTGAGGGCGTCAACGGGCGAGGTCTCGACACCGGGGACGTTGCGGAAGGCACGAACGATRCCCTCGTCCTTGCCGTAAACGACAAGGGGGCCGCGGCGCTGGCGGTAGCGGCGGTTGCGCATCTTGCCCTTACCGGCGCGGATCTTGCGGGAGTTGGAAACCTTGGCGACGTCGGGGTAGGCGGCGAGCGACTTCAGGAGCTCGACGGCGGCCTTGGTCTTCTCGGTCTTCTCAGCAGCAGAGGAGATGACGAGGGGAACCTCCTGGATCTGCTCGATGCGGTGGCCACGAGCGAGAACGAGCGAAGGGAGGGCCGAGGCAGCCAGAGCCGAAGCGACGGCGTAGCGACGCTGGTTCTGGTTGACCTTGACGTGCCACTTGCGCCAGGTCTTGGTGGGGGCGAACATGCGACCGCCACGGCACATGTTGCCGAAGGCGGCCTGACCAGAGCGCTGGGTACCACCACCGCCGACACGGGGGATACGAGCGACGGCACGACCAGTACCCCACGACTCGGCGGAGGTCTGGTGACCGGCGTTCTCAGCAACGGCGTAAGCCTGACGACGGTTCTTGGCGATCGACTTGTGGACGGCCTGGACAACGTCGATACGGATGGGAGCCGTGAAGACAGCGGGGAGGGGGACAGAGCCCGAGGCCTCGCCGGAGGCRGAGAAGACGGAAACGGTGGGGCGGGCAGCCATTCTGTCTGGTCAGCTACTGTTCGTCGTCGGAAATTTCAAGATCTCGCGGCAAGGTGATAATTTCGATATTTGCAGGCAGGCGCTGCGTCTTTTCCACTCCCAATCGCAACTTTGACGGCACATTTTCAAAGCGATCTTTGGCGAGAAGCACGCGTCTGCGTTTCGCGGGACGCCTTCCGTCTTCAAATACTTGACAAGAGTTCGACAAGTCGTGCGAGGCGACAGTATATCTTCTGATCCTTTCTCATTCCAGTCCAGGTGACTTCCTTCCTGCCCGTGGCTCTAGCTGTGTTTCCTTCGTATCGTCCTTGCCGCTGAGATCATCGCGCGCACTCACTTGTTTTCTGGTCGAAGTTGAGGGATGGGGAGGAAGGGATGGTCAGAACGCAAGAAAACTCAGCGGCCAGCAGCAGCGTCCGCCAGGCCACCCAGGAGCCAGGCACGCACCAGTGCCTCACTGAGAGTTTTTGGCCACGAAGATGTTAAGGCCGTTAGTTCCGGGTGTGGCACTTTTAATTTCGAGACCTCCACTTCAAAGGTCCACCAGATCAGGTGCGTTGGTGGTCTGTCGTACAGCCTGATTGCTGGCTATGTCCATCGTGGTTCAGGTAGACTGTAAAGCATCGAGAGCATCGAAGCGATGGATGGGATCTCACTGATTCTGTAGTCTCGAACGGCGTTCCCAGACGAGGCTACAACTGTGCTATTGAGATACAGATGTCTGTGTCCCCATGGTGGTTGAACGGCTGTTTCGCCTGCCCGCCAGCTCAAATCTTTGTAACAGCTCAAGGATTCTACATATGCAGACAGTAGTTAATGCGCGCCAGTTGGTAATTAAGTATGGGAGATGTTCTGCATGCAAAGGTGTGACGCAGAAGAATGATCTACCCTGACCCTGCACCAGCGATTCCGTTGCTCGATAACTGCGGGCCAATTAAGGAATGTTTCGCCGCTCACGTACACTGCGAGCTCATGTCCCGAGATTTCGAGTTTCCGACGTTTATCGACGGACCACCACGACCAACATGGCCGCCAAAGCGAAGTCCCGGTAAGTCGACGGAGCTTTGCGTGCGCCTCGTAGCAGCTAACAAACCCCAGGCGTATGCTGGTCAAGCTCGTCTCGACCGCCCTCACTGGCTACTTCTACACGACCTCGCGCATCCGTACCGCTCCGAAGCTCATGATGCTCAAGTACGACCCTCTCAGTGAGTACCATGTTTCTAGAGACGCATGGGGGTTTGGAAAATGCCACAGCAGATCAGAACTGTTAGCTTGGTCTGCTTCTCTTCTCGCTGCTCTCGTGCTCTCCAATGTAGCAGGACAGTCTGCTGACATCCTCAGTCAAGAAGAAGGTCCTCTTCGCCGAGGCCAAGATCAAGTAGCCACCTCAACTCCGATACCCCTATGCATAGATACCCGACTCCTGGAAGAAAAGAGAACAGGATACGACACAAGGAAGGCGCTCTACTGATTAATAGGCATAGTCGTGGAGTTCTAACCGTCTACCTCAGTCTATTTACTCGGTCCAATCTCGGACAAGAGCCAGGACGTCGCCAGTCTTGATCACCTTACCAACAGACTGCGACAGATCGAGCTTACGTGCTTGATGTTCCCCGGGCTCCCCTGGAACGCGGATGAGGAATATGTTCTGCTGTCAGCTTAGAGGAGTGCTTCCTCGGCCCCACCTGACTTCCACTTAGCTTCGCCTTGCTCAACAGAGTGTCATACACCTTTCCTACGGGTATAGTCTACTGTCAGCTTGGTCGAGAAGTAGCAAGCTCACGTTGGGGATCCAGAGGCGCTCGGGTTTCGGTGTACCCAGTTCGGCGGCGCGCTTGCTCGGGTCGTACTTTGGCGGTTGGGCGCGCACCTTCTCCGCCATCGCAACGACCCACTCAACGGCCACAGCATCTTCTCGCTTGACTTTTGGGTCCAGAGGCTTGGCCAGAGATCGCATCTTCATGCAGTGCAGTTTGAAAACCTTGTCCTCTGCTGATGGTGCCGAAGCAGGCGTCGAAGGGGCAGCTGCAGGAGAATGCGCAGCGCTGGCCGCCGCCTGCTGGGCTGAGGGCGGAACGGATCTCTGCTCGGGTTTTGGGGGCTCGCGCTTCCTGTCTACTTGCGGAGGCATCTTCAGGCGCTCGCGGTTCGCCGCGTTCGGGAAGTGCTTGCTCATCACCTCTTTCGCCCGCTCGATCCGCGCTTGTGTAGCGTCCTGTCGCGCTGTGTCTTCTCTGGGTGCCTCACAGTTGTGCGCGTTCTGGGACCGATGGCTGCTGTCAGCTGCAACGGACGCGCAGATCAGCTGGGACGTATGCTCACGTAAGGCAGAAGGCTTGTTGGCATCCTTTGCACCTCACTTGCCGTGCAATGTCCTCCTCTGACGCCTTAACTCCGTCGACAGTGATGTCCTCATACCCTCCCAAGCTCTCTATCGTCTCGGAGTCGCAGCCAGGTAGAGCACACACTCCTTTTATCCGCTTCCGAGAGCTCTCAGGCCCCGGAGAATCGACGGACGGGGAGTCAGAGCAGCCATGGTGATGGACATGCTCCTTGCAGAATGTCCCTGAACAATGCGGGCAAGTGAATGGTAGAAAGTCGACCAGACTGCAGGTCTGACACTGTTTGCCGATATACAGTGTCGCCATGGTCGGTCGTCGGGTGCGCGAAGCGGAGGTTGCAATCAAGAGGGCAGGCGGCAACAGACCTTCCTCGATCTCGATCAGTGACGTACGGCACAGACGGGAGCAGATGGTCGTAGTTGACTGTACTTCTGATCGCCGACATTTGTTATTGCCAGAATCACTACTGCATCCACTCCACTTACAACATTCATCACACTTGCCAAGCATGGAGGAAGATGCCGACCCAGAGTTTCTCGAGCTCTCCGAACGGCAGCGTGCTGCTATCGATCGGACGTTCAACCGTGGCCTCCGGCGGCCAACGAAACGGCGGCGGCTCGACCGCAAGGCGAAATCGTCGGCACGGTCAACTCCGGCTGGAGGCTTCCTTCCGGACGATGACGATATGGCGGGAGGATTTGTCCCAGACGATGATGCCGTAGGGTTCATCCCGGACGACGACGCGGGAGGATTCATCCCCGATGACGACGGAGGGGGCTTCATCCCAGGCGACGAGGAAGGCGGTGGATTTGTAGACGATGAGACCCCAGCGGCCCAGACAGCTTCGACCACGCCGTCCGAACGAGTACCGATCGGAAGAGTGCCAGCCCTCTTAGCATCGCTTAGTCTTCCTTCGGATGAAGACGTTCTGTCCGTGTTCCGCGCCAGTGCTGCGGGCTGGGACGATGAGGAGGAAGGCAGCGGTGGCGCCGTTAGCCTCAAGGACTGGCGTGCCGTCTGTGCAGCACTCATGACTCCCGGAAACGACGACGATTTGCAAGACGAAGGAGAAGATGGCAATCTTGAAGACGACCTGAGCTCTCTGTCATCTGACGAGGACGATTTCCGGCCATCAGACGAGGATGACGAAGAGGACGAAAGATCCGAGTACGGGAAGAAGTCTGCATCGGCGACACCAGCGCCAAGGCGGCGCCAGAAACGTCAGCCGAAGGTGCATCTGTCGTCTCAGCAGAAGGAGCTCGGTCGTGACATCTGGGATATGCTTAAGCCGCGAGGGGGCGTCACCCTATCCAAGGAAGAGGTCAAGAAGTGGGCAAGGGAGATGGGCGAGATGTGGTCAGACGACGAGGTGAGTGGTGACCGTGTTGTGGTGTGAGGTTCATTCTAACATACGCCAGATCACAGATATGGTCTCCATGTTTGCTGGTGGTGCCAAACAGCTCTCGTTCGATCAGTTCTGCATCGTACTTCTCAGAGCAGGCCTGGTGTAACGTACCTCACGCACGTTCAGCACTTAAGCACGCGATTCCGCAAGCGCAATCGTCATCGCGTTTAGAGTCTCGCTAGTTCTGGGGTATATTGGCTCGTCCTCTAGCCTTACCGCCTGCTGTTCGCTCTGCCAAGACCGGCTCACTGCTCGAAGGCGCTCTTACGAGAGCACTGGAGCACAGAGGTCGAATCCATAGGGGCTCCTTGGATCCTCCTGGGCCGTCGGCGTCTCCCATAACCCCAACAAGGCGTGTAGGTCAACACTCTGACATACACTTTGCACAGCGTTTGTCTTTAGCGCAAGTGCGTTTAAACGTGTCAGGTGCACGCCAGCGCCTAACGTATCATGACCGTGACGCCCCGAGGTCCATGTTGTATTACCTGATTGTAGTAATTTATCTGCTGCGATGATGTGTAGCGTCTGAGAGCTCTATGTCTGCTGGTCTCGAGTACTAACAGCTGCACGGCCGGCGATACTTCCGGCGCGCCCGGCGGCCGTGCATGCCAGGGCCCCGGGCTTTCCGACAGGAGTTGGGTTAATCAGTTGCCATATGGAGACGTACTCCATTGATAGGGGTACGGAACAGAATTGGATCGTACGTTTATACGATGACGGTCCTGACGTCCCGAGTTATATTAGGTACATGACGCGCAGGACAAGCTGGGTACGTTCGATGCGGGAGCAAGGAACCGAGTTCAGCTGGTCGCGTTTCTCACATCGCCAGACAGAACGGTCCCAGATAAGCGGACTGGTCACCCGTAGCCCGCATGAGCGCCTGACCATGCACACATTACTCTTGAGTTTCTGGTATCATGACAAATTCCCTGTCGGGATTACGGATGGCAAGAGGGCCCAGGCGAGGGAAAGGGGCTTGCCTGCCTCTGGGGCCGCGGAAGGGTAAGACCTTAGTCCAGCAGTAAGCTCCTAGCTGGCCTAGCTCCGAGCGCTCCTGTGCGTGCGCACGTTCTGGTGCATGGACATTGAAAGCGTTGACGCCGGTCCGAGTGAAAAGGTCGCCGACCACTAGCGTCGCATAAGGTTAATGGTTAGTGGAAGATTACTGGTGGCGTAGAGCACCCGCGCTGAACCCAAATCAACCTCCTCATCTTGCATAGTCCTCTCAGCCCTGGGCCCCGCCGTTCACCTTGTTCCGCGCGTGCATCCTCTTTCTTCATCTACTTTTTGTCTCTCCACTTCATTTCGCTCCAGCTCGAGGCTGCCTGGCCACTCTCGCTCTTCGGTCGGACGGTGCTAGGCAATTGCTAATCTGCCTAGCGTTGACGAGTTCCAGGTCCAACACTGCACCGCACTTGCTGTGCTCATCGTCGCCGTCTCCCTCCAACATTCCTACGTTCAAACGTAGCTTCCTTCCCCTCTCCTCTCCGACCTCGACTTCTACTTCGATCTTGGACATACCTGTAGGGCTCTGTTAATCTCTTGACGACTGTCATCGCTTTCGGCACCCTATCTCTTTAATCGTTCGACTCCCATTCCGGCTCCGGCATCGAGGCCGGCGGCGATCTCTTATTATTGTCCACACCTCTATCACGTACAGTGTATCCATATCGCAGATCCGACACGTTCCCTTCACGATCTTCTCGACTCCCCCGAATAAATACACGATCGTTCCAGTGCCCCCGCCCGACGCCGACACTGTATCGTTACCTGTAAACCGAAAATCACCCAACACACCCCGCATGCTGTTGGATTCACAGTAAAATTACTCCGGACAATATATTCAATTGCACTACACTGCCAGCCATGAGCGCTGCCGGGGAAAGCAGTAAGAACGGTGAGATCTGGTCTCGGAAGAGGTGTCGGGGCGTCATGTGCTGACGAGATAGGCTCTAGCGCCGAGTTCGTGACATCAATGTCACCCGTCGTTGACGCCAGGCCCGATGCTTCCAAGAAGGATGCCCCTCCCAACCCCCCTCCCAGTGAGTACGCTGATGGAACTCGACGGCTGACGTGCAGAAAAGACACCAGGGGGAACCGGTCCAAAGAAGGTCGATGTATCCCACTTTCCCCATTATGGTTTGAAGCGTGGGATGGCGTGCACGTTCTGCAGACGGCGGAAACTCGTAAGTCACCGTGACGTGGGAACGTTGCCGATGTGACAGACTAATCGCTTCAGAAATGTTCAGGTGATCGCCCGATGTGCACGAACTGCACAAAGTACAACAAGGTYTGCGAGTATGGACCGCCAGTGAAGGCTCCTAAGCCTCCAAAGAACCCGCCGCCGCAAGCTCTCTATGACATCAACGGCAACCAGCATATCCCGGGCATGGCACACCCTCAGCCTCACAGCGCTACTCCAAATGGAATGAGCGTTGGCATGCTCTACACGGAAGAACCCCCATCGTCGTTCGACTTCATTGGGCAGGGCATTCCTGACCCAGGTCCAATGAACAGCATGCCCATGCCGAACATGTCTCCCGCCAACCTTGGGCACGACCTGAATGGGATGAACTCGTTCAGTGCCAATTTATCGACCCCCTCGCCTTTTGTCGCCGACCAGGCTCAGCCTATCATTGGCATGCCCCCGTATGTTCCTTCAGCTGGCCCAGAAGTCTACTACGACCCTGCCATGTGGGTCCCGACCTCCTCAGAAGGGGTACAACAGCAGGTATTTGACATTTCTCAAATGTCTGCGGCTCCTGAGCCAATGCAGTCGCAGTTCCAGTCGACGATGGAGACGCAGGGATCCCAGCAGACACAGCAAACCCAGCAGACACAGCCATTCGCGTCGAACATGAACACAGACTACCAGCAGCCAGTGTTCGAGTCACCCGCGCCGTCTGCCCAATCAAGACAACAGAGTGTYTTGACGACTTCGAGCGCGGGCTCTCGAGTAGGATCCGCAGCCAACTACATCACGACTGTCTCGGATCCGCCGACCCCGGATGGGCTTGGAGCTGTGTCAGGGTCGACCCCTAACTCGGAGGACAATGCGTCGGGGACCGAGCGACCGAAGGCCTCGAGGATGTACAGGCAAACGGCTAGTATTTATGTCGCAGACGCTGGAACGAATGTAGACGGCCTGACGGAACGGCTAGGCGAGTTCCTGTTCTCTCCGAATAGCTCGGCCGTCAAGGATGATGAGCAGGTCAGACGAAGGAAGAAGGGAAGCGGCAATGTCCTTCTGAAGCCGGACGGGACCTCCGTGAAGCGAATGCGGGCTGAGTATGATGGCCTGCTGGACTCGTTCCGATCCATTCTTCTCGACTGCTTCCTCGCCCACGTTACCTTGTTCTTCGAGATGAGCGTTCCTCGATTCAGGTACCGAATGACATTCGCCGACCGAAGGCGGCCGTCTCTTGCCCTTCTCAACACCATGTACCTGTGGGCCACGAGAATCTCCAACGCGCCCCAGATGTCGAACATGGAGAAGCAATTCTTTGAACAGGCGTGCACCCACCTCGACATCTCGACTTCGACTGTGGACAGGCTCATCGACGGAGTTCGCGCCGCAATGCTCTTGTCGGCATACTCCTACGCCTCCGGACGACACCATGAGGGCTGGTGTCTCGGTGGGTTGGCTGTGAGGGTGGCGGTCTCCTGTGGCTTGCACCGCATCTCTTCAATGACCCTGCGGCCCCCGCCTCCAAGAAACCCCTTCCTCCGAAACCAGCACTTCCTCCTCCCGCCGCCAGAGGACGCGGTGGAGCTTGGTGAGAGAATCCACGCCTTCTGGGCGGCCTTCTCCATTGACCGAGCTGGTGCTCTGGCGACTGGCTACCCTAGTGGAATGCACGATGACGACATCAGGACGCCCTTCCATCGACCGCTTGCCGATATCTCGGCCGGTATGGTATCCGAAACCGACGACATCACCGTGAAAGACCTGTTCGTCGGCAACGTCGGTGATACGGCACGCGACAATCACTACATCAGGTGGCTCAAGGTAGTCATCATCCTGGAACGGGCGTCGAAGCTCGCCTATCTTGAGCCCGACGACGACTCACCTTACRCCCAGGCCTGGAACAAGTACCACCTGACTCTGCACCGCGATCCTGGTCAGCCCAAGCCCCCGGCCTACCTCGACCAGCCGAAGTACCGCAACCCGGGTCGCTTCCGTGGTTGTTTGCTCGCCATTGAGCAGTTTACCAACTGCCTAGGCGTGGACGGTGTATTCCCAGTGACGCGGCGCGCCCACGCCGAGCAGGACGGCCAGCCAGAACCGGAAATTTCTCCCGCCACCTTGATGCTTCATCATATGATTGCTGCGGTTCACATGGTCCTGCACGACATCAACTCGCTCGAAGTCGAGAACACGGAGGCAGTMATGGCTGCCCGCAGAAGCGTGACGCTGTTCCGTGCAGTTCCTCCGATCCCCTTCACAGAGGTTGATGCCTTCGTTATCCTCGTTTGGAGCATGATTGCAAAGGTCCTGATCAAGGAGGCGCACCGCCTAACTCTGGTTGGCGACTCGGAGAACGCTCGCATCACCGCCGGAGACGCCGACACTGCCATTGCCGAGATCCGTCGCATCGCGTTGACGATGCACCTTGCGCGGACACAGGCCAACGCCCTCGACGAGCTTAAGCAAGCTGCGCTCTCTGCGGGACCCCAGCCTGGAATATCCAGCATGTCGCTCGAACAGTTCATGTTCCCCACGCCAATGTAATAGCCATCACCACTCTACGACCCAATCTTGACCCCTAACGTTTTGTCTCCTTACGCTCATATGGGTTTTGTTCCTGTAGAACAACGATTGTGCTTCTCTGTATCTAGATGATCTATGGACGTTTGCCGCTGTCACTACTTGGAGCCGCCGATGAATGGCGGGGACTTCTCCGCCAGAATGTGTGACCTCTGACAATTCGTTGTTTCTATCCTCGCGCTCGATGCTGGTACACCAGGAGCTGTGAACTGACGGCTGCCAATGCGACCAAGGGGTCTGAAGCTGGTTGCGACGCTCCGGCGACGGACATGTCGATGCATAAGGTGGAAGCGAGGGCGAGACTTGTGATGTCCACGTGACGGCTCTGGTGCGATTGTTGGGGTTCGGATCGGGTGCGACCGAGAGCACGCCGAGTGCGATCAAGTAGCCGGTCCCGTACCTTAGTGAGAGTACAAAAGCATCTCTTTGTCAGCTTCCCCATCGCCCACGTCCCCTCTGTTGAACTTCGCATCTCATCCGTCATGGCCATCGTTCTCCTCGCCAAGCTGCGCGCTACCAGCCCCGAGGCTGCCGACAAGATCGAGAAGGGTGAGTGCAACACCGCGACTGTCTTCTCCGTGTTGCGTCGGCCATCTGGCTCCCTGTCGCGATTGCGACACAAGCTGACATCCAGGCCTCAAGGAGATCCGCGAGTACGCTACCTCGGACAAAGAGCCCGGCTGCCTCCTCTACTACCCCGCGAGGCACAACGAAGACCCCCTCGCCTTCACTGTCTTCGAGGAGTACAAGGACCAGGATGCCATCGCTGGTACGTGTTGTCTCCTATCTCCGCTGTGGGAATACTGACACCATCCCTTAGCCCATATGAAGACTGAGGTCTTCCAGAAATTCGCGTCCGACGAGTCCGTCTTCGAGGGCGGCGTCAAGGGCCTCGACCTCCAGTACTACACTCGTGTGTAAGCGGGTCGACGTTGGTTGTTCAGAAGATGCATAAAATGCATAGCTACGGAAGTGTGTCGCACCGACTGACTCGTGACTTGTCGGGTTTCACGTCCGCACAATGCCGCCGGGCCCTTCAGCAAGTCAAATGACTCCAGTGACACCTGTCAGACGCCATGTCATCATTCAGGTTAAGCTCGGCCAAGCCATTCCGTCCGCACGTCAGCACCGCGACGGGATCGGTGCGCAGAGGCTGGCAGTCTTGCCGAGACGCAGTTCCAGTCCGCGGCCGTCCAGCATTAATTAGCTAATGCTCTGGACCAGTCATGCCGTACTGTGCTGCCCGTGAGCGGCTCCTTTGGGATTGGGCTGCAGGGCAGTCACCGGCCCTTTCGGGGGAGGTCGCAACCAATCCACCGAAAGCCACCCCACAGCCCAAGATGGACCTCGGATCTCAAGCATATGTCGCTATACGTCGACTGTGCATATCAGATAACTGGTGGGGGAGCGAACGATCTACGAACCACCAACACCCGCAGTCTCGTGACAGATGTACGTATCATAATTGACCAGGGCTCTGCGTCGGCCGAGCGGGCTGGTGCGCTCTTGCGGCAGCTGGGACCATTCACAGCAGCGGAACAAGCTTTCCCTGTTGATCATCTGAGCGCTGCCCATTCTCGTAACTGGAACCTAGACCTGGCCGTCGTGCTCGCGACAATCAAGCCGATGCCAGCCCTCGAACAATTGGCTCTCGTTTTTTGACTACGGATCGCCCACCCTCATGTCCTGCTTGCCCGCCCGACGGCCCAGAGCTGCCCGAGCCAGTGAAACTGGGGCTCATTCTCGAAAGTGACACTATGATGGTCAATCGGGTTTGTCTCTGCTTCCAGGCCCGATGGCGCCTTCGAATGACGTTCTGTATTTGGTTCCTGCGCAAGCCCTGCTCGCGACCCTGCGTGCGGCGGCTCACATGATGAGATCTGTGCCGTCTTTGCCGCCGTGTGCCGCCGTCGTTTCGGCCTTGTCTCGCAAAGATGGGGACACTGTGAGAGGCTGGGACATGGCCTCCGGAGTTCACCGGCAGATTCACCTCTCATGCAGTGCTCATCCAGGCTGCGCACCCCAAGGAGCTGCGAGATGTGGGCAGACCTTCCGTCCATATAAGACGCCGAGGCTCGTGGACGGCTGCGATTCTCCCACCGCCCTAGCCCTTATCAGATAAACAACCGACATGAAGCTCACCGCCTTCGTCGCTGTCGCTGCCCTCCTGGGCTCTGCCGCCGCCAAGCCCGTGCCGCACCGGGACCAGTCCGACGATAACGACAACCAGTGGAACGACTGGAAGGGCGACAAGGGCAAGGACCACTCCCACGGACACGGCCGCCCGTGGGTAAAGCCGAACGAGCTGCATCAGTACTCGAACATTGCCGCTCTGACCGAGGGCGTTGCTGCGAACGGCACCCTGATCGAGAACGTGCTTAAGTACGGCGACCTGGGTCTCGGCACGTTCGGCGAGCTGCGCGGCGAGATGATCGTAGTCGACGGAGTGGTATACCACGCCACGGCCGACGGGCAGGTCTCGACGCCCGACCCCTCCGAGACCCAGACGCCCTTCATGGCCGTGACGCAGTTCGAGCCCGAGGCCGAGGCGTCCGTCCAGGTCGCGAACATGACCGACTTCTCGGCCCAGCTCCCCTCTTGGTGGGGCAACGTCACAATCCGCAACCAGTTCGTCTCCTATCGCCTCGACGGCACGTTCACGCTACGCATCCGCGCACCCCCCGGGCAAGCGTACCCGATGGAGAACCTTGCGGGCGTCACTTCGCGCCAGGTCGAGTGGACCTACACCAACATCACGGGAAGTATGGTCGGATTCCACACGCCCAAGTACGCTGCGCAGATCAACGCCGCCGGTGACCACCTGCACTTCATCTCTGAGGACCGCAAGATCGGAGGTCACGTTCTCGAGTTCAAGACTGAGGGTGAGGCCGACATCAAGCTCGCGCGGATGCCGTCGTACCATGTCGAGGTTCCCACCGACGGACAGTTCACCGAGATTGATCTGGGCACCGGGTGCAAGTAGGAGGGCCCTGGGGCGTCGAGAGCTGTGAATAGAACTTCAAGGGAAGCTGTAGATACCCCTATGGACATTAGTGGGCAAGTGCCAGTGGGGACGGGGAGCAGTCAGTCAGCCAAGAGTTGTTGATGGCGTGTTGTGACCAGAACGTACCTGTCTGTCTCTCCTTGGCGACTGGGCGATCCGATCCAGCGATCATCGTCTGCATCCGCTAATAGAACTAACCCTCTAGTGGTGGCCAAGTTTGCTCGCGTCCCGCGGTACTCTTTTATCTGTTACATCTGAAATACCGAGCCTGACTTCTATCTTCCTATGCGGTGGTGCTAGATACTATGGTACTAATGATGTGGGTATGCTGCGTACCGATACAAACGGTGAGGCCTTGGCCAGCACCGACAACCAACTAATATTCTTCTAATCCTGGATCTGACCCAGATAGTCCTTCTTAATCGTCCCGATCGCAAAGATGTCGTTCGCCTCTATACGGCAGCCCACAGTCTCCATGCGCACACGGCTCCCGGCCTGGATCGTCTCGTCCGCTGACCGGTAGCATGGTGGGCTCGCGTTCGGGTCAAACTTCATGTCGGCGTGGACAAGCTAGAGGTTCGTCAGCCATCAGATCTCACGGAAGAGAGAGTAGAGGGGGGTGTCTCAGAGCTAATGATCAATTACTACAAGATCTCCCAGCATAAATCGACATTCTCGAAAGTACTGATGTCCCTATGCAAAAAACTCATCATAGACGGGGGAAGGATGTGGTAGGAAGAGACACTTACATGTGATGACACAAAGACCTGCAGGGGACCGACGTGCGCAAAGAAGCCCATCTTATTGACATTGCTGACCTTGCCATCGACGACCTCACCTTTGAACGGCTTCATGACAATCGCGGTGTAGCTGCACTTGAAGCGCGCCTGCCCTGTCGAAGGCATGATCTTTCCCTCGCCAATGTCCGTGACATTGACGACCGAGATGATGTAACTGTGAGAGTCAGATAAGAAGATCGCATGACAGTTGAAGCTACTCACCCATGTTTACCACTGCATGTTCCCTCGACATCCTCATAAAGCTTCTGCTTCAGGTAGTCCTCGAGTTGGGCTCCAAAGTAGGACGGGTGGAGGAGGATCGTGTGAGTGAGTTCACGCTGTAGTTATAATGAGTAGCAGACAGTTGGGATTAAGAAACGAATGTCAGCATCACCGCGCTCGCCGGTGGAAGACACAAACAATGAAGAACATGGTGAACGCGAGGCAGTCAGCTCAGAGAACCCAACTCCTGGATTAAGCAGCACGGAGTCCGTGGACCGTGGCCAGGGGGAAGTCGAACGGCGGAGTATTGCTGACGAACGACGAGAGTGTGACCCAACGGTGCCGTTGTCGTCGCAGTACCGCAAGCGGAGGGAATGCCCCAGACCAAAAGAAGAGAAGGCGATTGCTTTGAGGTGGAAACAGAAGCCCACGTCACACCCCGCAAAGGATGCGTGCTAGCCCTCGGACTTCACCTGGTGTCTGTCCTCTCGCTGGCTAGAGGCGACGTTGGGAAGAGGACAAGACGCTGTGGATTGGGGTAACGAGTGGTTATATAGTATCAAGAAAACGATCAGGAAGACCTTTCGGTGCGAGCAACATGCTCAATGGCGTAATATGGCACGTGGAGATTACGTTTTATACTCTTTCCTAGAATTTATCCCGGTTGTGAAGGAAGTTTGCACGTGATCTGGTCGCCATCGCCTGCCGTTTGCTCCGTCATTGCGGGAATCCATTCAGGTAGTGCAGGCTGCACTAGCGACGCGCAGGGGCGGTACGGGAATCAAGCCAGGTTCACTGTCACCTAACCATCACCAGCTTTCTTTATTCCTCTTGACTTGACTTGCACATCACTCACGGTCCTTACTCGTCTTCCCATTCAGCTCTCCGACTCGCCTCCATGGAGTCCGTCGGCGAGAAGCAGAACCTGAGGGTCGACATCTCGCGCAATGCCGACCAACCTCACATGACACCACCAGTGACACTGACAACAGGTCGCGCCAAGTCTTCAAAGCGCAACTCTCGATACCTCAACCTGAAGCGCCTGCCGACGCTCCAGGAGGTGCTGGACCGAAGAACGCGTACACCACTCGACCTTTTCTGTTTCTACGTGCGTAGCGAGCTGGACAATGGCGGATGAAGACGGTACGGCCAACTTGCTGTGCCATCTGTGCTAGCCTCCTTTGATCGGCCACACAGGTCGTGGTAACGATAACGACTGACAAACAAACAGATCTTCCTGCAGCGCGAGAACTCTGAAGACGTTCTCGACTTCTGGCTTGATGTGCAGCAGCATGAGAACTTGTGCAAGGCTTACTTCAAGGTGTGACACATTGAACAGCTGGCGGCCACTTCTCCAGAGCTAACATTCAGGACCTTCGTCGCTCCGGCCGCCCTGTCGCCGAGGACTGGCCTGAATTCGCACAGTATGCGAGGTCCAACGGATCATACATCACTCCGTACCTCAACTTGAATGAGACTGTCAGAGATGAGGGGGATGGGATCAGCCTGGGAATGGATGGATGGGGACAGGGGCAGCAGCAGACGACAGAGCAGTCGCAGGACGGGCTTGCGCCTCTCCCGCCAGCGCAGACCCGGGGCCACAACGATAGCAGCCCGCTCACATCGCCGGTGGCCCAGTCACCACTGCTCGAGGAGAGCATGCACAGCTCACACATGAGCTTACCAGGCATCCGCGGGCGGACATCACGTGCATCTCTGCGCGGGTGGGCACAGCGGAAGGCGACGCGGGCGCCGACAGTATTTGCGCGCGACCGCGCAATCGAGAAGCAGGCGCTCGTCGACAGTGCTGAGCACATCTACCTGCGCTACCTGCTGCCAGGCGCCGAGCGCGAGATCTACCTCCCGCCAGCCCTTCGCATGACCAACTTCCCCGTCAGCGAGAACGGGCAAGTGTCGCCGCAGATCCCGGACCTGTTCCACGCGCAGAAGCTCTTCATCTTCCGTGCACTCGAGCAAGACGCGTTCCCGCGCTTCCTCCGCGCCAAGGCATTCGGCAACCTGACCCCGGTCAGCTCGCTGCTGCACCTGATCCTCGGTCTCATCATGCTCTGGGGTGCGTTCGTACTCGCATTCACCTTCATCTTCCTTGACTGGTCGCCTAAGTCGCACAGGCTCTATGTCATCATCCCCTTCTTCTTCGCGTTCAACCTCCTCCTCGCAGCATACTACTCGCTGTCACCAATCCTCGCCTTCCTCTTCCAGTCTGAGACGACACCGTTCCACCTCATTACTATCCGTGAGGCGTACGTTCGCAAGCTCTTATTCCTCCGCGCACTCTGGGTCGAGGCCCTCGCCATCCTCCTCACGGCAGTCTTCACCATCATCTTCACCCTTGTCCCGGGCAAGCGGCTCTAGCTGCACTCCAGCCGCACTCACAGACCACCGTCTTTGGCATGATTCGCGACTTCACTTGTATTTGAACATTCAGTTTATTTTGTAAAGACTCCCCAACCCCTGTCGCCAACTGGCCACACGCTTATAGTCGTTCTAATTCGTCTTACTTATACCATGTTGATGCATTCCGGTGATCTGTGCTGCTCCTAATGCCTCTCATGCCCTGTCTATCTCGTCAATGGAGCATGAGCGCATGCAGTGCCGAACTTCGGCTTGCTGCTCACTAGGAACAGGCAATGGGCAGTGCGCGACGCACTTGTACACGCGTGACGGAGCTGTCGTCGAGAACAATGAGACCTGACAGCGAGCCCTTGTGCCGCAGCCACAAAGGGTAGACGAGCGATCAGAGCTACAGGTGCAACACATGCCACAGACAGCGGGCAAGCTGCTCGACGCAACCAGGATCGCCATCTTGCGCTCCATTGTTGTTACAGGATCGCAAGACGACTGGCTACTACGGGCTATGGCATAACCGGTAGACTTTCCGGTGAGAGTCTCCAGACTCGTCAACTGAGAAGCAGTCCGTTGAGGGTTCTGGGGTTGGCTGAGATGCAAATGAGGATTGGGGCCGCTTGGCACAACTAATAGACTGTAGGCACTCAGACGAGATCTGATAGACTCTTTCATGTTCAAAGACCATCAGCTGGGGCTGCTATGGATTAAGTGGTTCAAACGAGAGCGTCAGAGAGACTGAACATGTTTCGGCACAACCAACCGGTCTCTGAATCCGGGCAAGGGCCTCAGTTGACGCAGTTGGATATCTCGAGTGGCCAAAGGTGGTTCAACTGGCGCTGACGGAAGCTAGACTTGTGCCACAATGACCGCATCCTCCTTGAGGCACTTCCCAATGTCAGAAGAGGCGCCATGCAGCCTCGAGCTCAATGCGCTGGATATCCGAGTTCGTGCGAGAGCATGACAGCCACATGGCAACGGCCGGCATGGCACAGGTGCGGCACTGCATTGCGGAAACGGCCGCTCTCAGGCGCCGTGTCAGATCTCCATCCAGACGACAGTGCGCCTCTCCAGCCGTTGGCAGCGGGCCCGGAACTGGGGAGTGAGTCAATTGTGAGTGCATGAGAAATCGGGCTGCCAGGCAGCAACCGCGGGGCCGCAATACCCGTGGTGTCTGCTGTTCCTGCATGCAGGTCCCGGCGGCGTATGCTGGTTGCTGACGTTCCTCGAGGTTCAGCGAGGTTCAACGCGATTGCCAGGTCCAAGGCTGGTTTGCGGGAGCAGTCGAGAGACCAAGCTACCAGCATCAGAGACAACAGGTGCTTAGGCGTTTCCCGTACGGTGGCGAGAGTCTTGGTCTTGGGTCGCGACGGTGGTGCTGATGGCCATGACGAACGACAAGGTTTGCTGGACAGTTGCGATCAACATTCCAGAGAACACATGACCTTGCTGCTCACAGCGACCCATGCTCGGCAAGTGCTCTTGTCCGTTATAGTCGCTGTGTCCGTCATGTTGACGAAAATAAACCGTACGACGGGGAGAGCGGCCCTGGAGACAATGCAATGGGCAGATAACGCCTTCACGGCTCACTGATGGCAAGCTTGTGTACTTGATCAGTGTGTGAAAGACCGGTGACCGAAGGCAGAGGACCGAGGCGCTCCCACGTCTACTTGCCTGCGGCGATACTGTCGTGCCAGCGTCCTTACGCTGCGGACTGATACCAGATGAATTCACAAAGGTACTACGTACCCCCGCTGTTACAAACGTTCAGGACTCGACAGGGCCGAGCACGAGCTAGGGGACCCCAAGAACGTGGGATTTGGGGTTTGGTGTGCCAGATTTTTGGGTCCAAGAAAGGCGTCTCGTTYGTTTCGTGCTGGCTGATTAGCTCTGAGATTGAATCTAAAAACGTCTAAAGCTACCCGATCCCCTCGACTGTGCATCGAGGACACGCGACGCGCTTTGCTTTTCGTTGGTGCCAGGTCGTGCCAGACGCGCACCCAGAGTGAAATGCTTATCTCTATGGAAACGCACACTCGAGTAAGACAAGGTAAAAGTGAAAGGAGATTGACGCGAGCCGGACACCCCACGTGCAGGCGCGAAAAGGCGCCTATGCCGACGAGCACGTCGTCAGCCGCCATGCCCGAGACCAGCTTGCCGCCTGCCTTTTCTGCATCTCGTTGCCGGGCTTCGGAAGGCCAGCGGCCCGAGGGTGCCGGGACCCGCTTGGATGCCGCCCGTCGACCCGCGGCGGTAACTCTACTTGTTACGTCCTGTCTTGCTTGTGCACGCATTGGCGACTGCGCTCTGAATTTCATGGCTATTTTGCCACTTCAACATCGATCATATACGCTCAAAACGTACTGTACACTCATTGCCACAGCGGTGCGTCGTCGTGAGGAAGGACATGCATGTCGGTGCCGCCGAGCCTAAGTACGCCGCCTGCATGTGGATGCCCACCAGGACCTGAACGATCCAACATTCCAGACGCAAACCTTGTTGCGAGGGCATGGTCCACTCTGTGCACGATAGACAAACACCGACTGACGTTGACGGTGAACGTTGCTACAACGTGGAGCTGCGTATACCCCACCCGCGAACGCCCTGTCGGCTGCTAACCGGCGGAACGAGAGGCACAGATGGTGAAAGACAGTGCAACAACATCACATAAGCGCTCGTCGTTAGCGACCGCACCGCCTAGACCGTTCGCCGCAACGTGCGGTGTCCGAGTGGGAGGGTGCCACGGTGCGCCAAGTGCGCGGCCTGCTATCCCTCGTCGCCATGCAGTCCGCTATTCCGAAGACGGCTTGTAAGTGACGCCTAAGGTTATCGGGTCACTGCCGGAGGTGAATATCGTGTGCTGAACCCTTTGTCCATGAAAACCAATCTCGCGCGTTCTTGGGCGGCGACAGTCAGAAGAGGAAGGACGATGGGCTGAGGTGGCACCGCCGAGTGCTGGATCCAGTTGACAACCGGAGACAACCCTGCGTCCCAGGCACCGGGTTTCCCTGGCTCCCGGCCGTTCCTGGGTTCCTGGTTCCCTCTGCTTACCTGTCGTTTTCCGGACATCCATGACACCCATGAGCTCACAGCCTGAGACGGCGCGAGATGGGCACCTCTTCGCATCCCCTGCATCCCTTGTCTCGTCCCCTTTGGGTCATAGGCGGTTCTGGGTGGCCTTTACGAACGAGCTGCCATCATCATGACGGCAGCGCCTGGGCAGAGAGCCCTGACGAGACCCGTCCCACTGGCATCATTGCCATCCATCTGGCGGCCTAACGACGACGGCAGCCGAGCAGAGCTACCAGGGGAGCCGCCTTTGGCTCGCACCCTGTCCGATTACTATAGCTCGTTTCGGCACTGTTCGATGGATGTGTTCCATGCCCCGCTACCGCTCTCTTCCGGCAGACCTCGCATCTTGTGACAATTCTTAGCACCCCCTGGGCGTCCTCTCCCTGGTCAACAAGGGCCCGACCATAATGACACTAGGCACGAGCTCCTTGACATTGTCCAACGACTGGATGGTCATGGACCGACTAGTCTTGTGCAGAGACGTTCAGGTGATCAGAGGCATGCCGCCAGTCGTTGAGCGAGAACTGTGCTGCGTAGTTTTCACTCCCACTCGCATTCCAGCTCTCTCCCCTAACATTCACAAGTACCGTGTGCGCTGGCTTGAGGACCACGCCTCCATCACGTCAGCGGATACTTTCGACTCCCCCCAACAAGGTTGGGTGACAAGTTAAACTGTCTCGGTTCTTCCCCGGGGGACTCGGCAGGAGCGCGACCCTATCAAACAACCGCGACCAGGCTTCCAGCGAAGATAGACATAATCGCCTGCTCGGTCTATCAGCTCTTCTCACTGTCGCGCTGCTGGCAGCAGATAGGTCCCATCACTTGACATTTACCACTTTCGACTGTTACCATCTTCATCCCTATCGATAACTCTCGTTTCCCACGACATCATCGACGGCCGACGTCAACAGCCCGCTTGCTCCACTTGGAGGCAGTTAACCACCGCTCCACCGCTCCTTCCGCAGCTCTCAGGCAGTCCTCAGGCATCCACATCCCGCCTTGAGACGCCAGCTGCTCTGGGGTCTGAAGGCACTCCGCACGGCAGCTACCTCGACCGTACTTCTATCGTACCGCCATGATGCCGGCGGCGCAAAGGCCGCCGGCAGGCGACCGGCTCGGCCTCGCAACTGATTCGACCCTGGCTCCTCCATCATCCGATCGCTTCAGAGCAGTGAGCGCAACGGTGACTTCGGATGGCTTCCCTAAAGGCCTTGAATTGAGACGGATCAAGCCCGTTCACGGGCCACGCAGTTGGAAGCCGCGCAACGATGAAGAAGTATCTGAATCGCACAATGCTACTCTCGATTCCGTGGTCAACTCTCGACGACGACAAGCTCGCACCTCGACTCAGAGCGACGTTATCAAGCGTCCGCAACCCGAGAACGTACCACCCGTGCCATCTCTAACTGTGGCCGGCCCTTCGAGCTCGACATCCGCCATGGCGCTGGAAGCGCCCCGGCCGATCATACGCCACCGATCGAGCAAGGTCCGCTTCTCCTCCCCTCTGCGTCAGGAGCTGAAGGATCTCGACGACGATGAGAAGACCAGCCCTACCACGACGGAGAACAAGGGGGCGGCCGAGCTCGGACTGATCTCGCGCCCGAAGCGCTCGGCGTCGCTCGCGCATCGCAACAGAACGACGACCGTGCGCGGAGGCGGCAAGGTCATATGGGCCAAATCTGTGCATGGCGCCCCCGGCCCGAGTGAGGCGGAGCCGTCCCGCACTAGTGGGCGAAATGCTTCCTCGCCGTCGACCCCGGCGGCGTCTGTCCGCCGAGCGCGCTCAACGGGTAGCATGACGACGCCACCGAGCGATGGCCCGGGGCGCAACCCCAGCCAGCGCATGAATGGCCCGCGGCGGCAGCCCTCCGTCCGGAAACCGCCTCCAGGACTCTGGGGAGACTTGCCAGCGACCGGCACCGCGCCCGTTAGGTCTGCATCGATGGGACGCAGACCAGCTCCTCAGGCCATGAATGACGAGCCTGGAGGAGTGGACGTGAGCCATGCGCCGAAGTTCTCCCGATCCGGTCTGAAGCGCGCGAGCGTCATCATGCCTACACCGAAGGGACAGCGGCCGCCCACGATAGCGGTCCCGAGCAAGGCAGACGTGGACCAGATCCGGGACATGAACCTGAACTCGCCAAAGGAAGGGCGACCACCATCGTGTGGGCCGTCGCGCATCAGCCGTACGCCATCAACTCGTATCGGAGGGTTTGTGCGCAAGCTCTCTAAGCGCAGCAGCCCCGGCGTCTCCCGCAGCATGTCCACTGGGAGTCTGCCTGTCATCTCGACCCCAGTGCTGAACGACATCACGCACATGGACGTCCCCGGCCGGCCTGGGCTCAAAGTATCGCTGCAGCACACGACGCGCGGACTGCAGCTACAGCCAGTTGCTGCTGACCCCAAAGCGCCGCCGAGCTCCTATCGCCCTCTCTCGACAACGCCGACACCATGCACGC
This sequence comes from Trichosporon coremiiforme, assembly GCA_039545355.1. Lineage (NCBI taxonomy): Eukaryota > Fungi > Basidiomycota > Tremellomycetes > Trichosporonales > Trichosporonaceae > Trichosporon > Trichosporon coremiiforme. The sequence continues at coordinate 1,482,398 of BCJJ01000006.1, forward strand.
CTTCAGAGCCGTCGTTCCGCGCCATGTCGACGACACCGACGCCGAGGACGGCCCCGACCCCGCCCCCGCTGGCCGACGCGGGCTTCGCGGGCTTCCAGCCGCTGCGCGCTGGGCGGGATGAGGCTGTCCCTCTCGAAGTGGCGTCCGCGACGCCAAGGCAGCCACCAACGATGCAGATGCCGATTCCCGTTCCGACGCCGCCAAAGCCCGTACCGGCGATCAACGCCATCAGCGCGAGTCAGGACAACGCAGAGCTGCGCGCTGGCCATGTGCCAGTCCACACTGTACCGGCGCCTCGCGCAGTACCGGTGCGGCGACCACGCCCTTCGTCGCATCTCTCGACAGTCTCGGGTGTGTCGGGTGTGTCGCGCCGAGTCTCGATCCACGACATGGGCGAGTTCGGTGCGCTCCCGAACGGCTCGACAAGTTCTTTCCTGCCCTCGGCGGGTTTCATGCTGCCCTCGCCTACGAGGCCGAGCACGTTCTACGCCTCGGCGCCGACTCGCGAGTCCATTGTCCCCGAGTACGCGACAGCGGCGCCGGAGTGGGAGGACCCCGCCCTGCTGCCGAGTGTGCCGCAACGCGGCTCTAGCCTGCTCGCGCGAAGTGTGCCGGGCAGTCCAGCACTGAAGCACATCGACGATCGGGCGGAGGCGCATCGGCGCTCCCTGTCCGGATCACCACGGACGAAGACCTTCCCTTCGCCCATACAAGCCCGCTTCTCCTCGCCATCGCCGACCTTCGCTCCCCCGGCCCTACCCCAGCAGCCGAGGGTCGCGGGCACGCCGCCGGCGCCGATCAGGTTCTCGACGGCCCGCTCCAGCTTCCAGATGCGCCCGCGCTCGTCCCTCTCTGCCCGGCGCAGCCTCACGGCCAGCGTGCCGCCGATACTGGCGCTGGACGAGGTGGACGAACCATTGCCTGGCCCAGAGAGCACGCCGCTCCCACGCACGCGCGGCGATGTGCCGCACCTCCCGCCGCTGCCTCAGATGGGCCCTCTCAATGTGCCCTTCTCGCGCGCTGCGGCCACCGTCGGCCCGACGGGCTCGCGGCAACGCACGAGCTGGCAGAGGAGGGGCCACCAGGCCTTCGCCTCGGTCGGCACGCTGCAGGACGCGCACCGCAGCCGCACCAGCGTGCGCAGCCACCGCGCGTCCTTCCACACGGCGCACAGCGACATGACGGCCGAGTCGTTCTTCACGGACGAGGCGTCTACGGCTTCGACCTCGCATCCTCTGTCGACTCCCGACTTGCTGCTAGCCGACATCGCAGACGAGGACGGCGCCGTCGGCCTCCCCGATCTGCCCGCTACTATCCCTCAGTCCTGGTCGTTGCCGCAGATGGCACGCCTGAGCCTGAACTCCGGCCCGCCGACCGAGCCACTGCCAGATCTTCCGCCGCGGCTTGAGCGCGAGCGGACCGAGAGGGGCGACAGCGGGCGCAGCAGCGAGGACGAGAGCACACCTTCTCTGTCCAACGACCACTCCCAGAGCGGGCAGAGCGAGGAGCCGTTCGGCGTCCCCCTCACGCCACCATTTACGCCGACGCCGCTCCAGCCCGAGAAGGAGATACTTGCCGAGCCTGCTGGATCGATCGAGTCGGCCGCAGGCTCGGTGACGGAACACTTGCTCGCGTCCTGCGATGAGGAGCCACGGAAGGCGACGCGCACCCCCGCCGTCGAGTATGAGAGCACGGCGAGCGCGAGTGGCTCGAGTGCCCGCCCGACGACTTCTGGCTTGGAGCTGCCGGTGAGGCGGAAGGTCACGATCACGCGCCGCGGCGCAGAGAAGATCTCGAGCTTTCCTTTGTCGACTCCCCTGGTCTTGGGAGACGTATACCAGCCCACGCTGGCGCAGGAAACCCAGCGGCACAGGCAGGACGACGAGTGGAGCATTGCGTCTTTAGCCACGACGGATACGCACACGACGCACGGCACGTTCCGCACTTTCGCCACGTTTGACACGGGACGGCCGAGCTTCGACCGCCGCCCGCCGAGCTGGGACGCGCGCGGACCCTCGAGTTTCGACAACCACGGGCGACCTAGTATCGAGCAAAGGCGGCCCAGTTTCGACTACAGCGTCGACACGCACGCAACTTACAGCATGGATCACGGCTCAGAGGACATGCACGAAGTCGAGGAGCCGATTCCCGCGTTCCGAAAGCGAGGACACGCGAAGCAGAGTTCCATCACTAGCGCCATGAGCGTGAGCAGCATGGGGCACGAGGCTGCCATCGTCGAGGTCACGAGGGCGAAGACGGCGATGGCCATGGAGCTGAAGCTGTAGTCGTCCCCCGTAGGCGGACTGAGCAGACAGCCACTATGTGCTGCTGCACGCTTTGCGAAAAGCGTCGACGCACGATCTTCAGCGCCCGCACCCCCCGGGCAGGACGTAAGCCCGTCAGCCACACTGCAGGCAGTGATTGGCAGTGATTGGCAGCGCTGTTGCCAGCCAGCAACGCACGTATCATTCTATAACAATTCTCACCCCCACAAACAACGTACATTAGCCCTCACGCATGGATATCGATTACTCCCTGTACCTTTCGTTGGCGGTTGCGGAGACGAGACAGTGGGTGGAGGTGAGTGCAGTGTGAGAGGCGGATACGCGGAGCAACCTGTGATGTCGCTGGAGTCGCTGTGATTTGGCTTCACGACATTGCAGAGTCTGACCGACCGCACCAGGCGTGTGAGTAGCCGTGGATTCTCACGCAACCGCATACTGCACTGAGGCATCATCTGCCCGCCGGCTGCTTGAGTGGGCGAAGGTTGGGGCCCTGGCCACAGATGGAGTGTCAATAGATAAGGAGCGGCTGTGGCCATACAAAGCACCACAGCGCACAACCCATTCCCACCCCGAGTGCCACGTGCTCCGTGGCCAGGGCGAGGCGTTTGCGGCAAAGCTGAGAAAGGCGGGCGTCCAGGTTACGGGCGTCAGGTCGTCAGGTATAGCGGCATGATCCACGGCTTTGCCATGGTCAACTCGATGCATGACAGGAATGCGGCTCGCATGGCTGTCCGCCAGGCAGTCACGTTCATCAAGGACGTCATTGGCGGTGACGGTGAGAAGCAGTAGCTCAGCAAGTCAAAAGCGATGAGTGAATGAGTGACGGCTCGAAGTCGGTCCGAAGTCGCAGGAGCGCAGTTCCGTAGATAGCGATAGGATGTACAAGACCCGAATGCAATGCACACAGCACGCAAGTCTGCATGTATATCGCGGCGCAGGTCCGATCCGGACGGCAAGCGGAGCGCATGGCCGACGTCGACGACGCTCGCTTCCGAGCGACGAGAACGATGCCGGCGCCCGCACGCCCCGACCGCAATGCGATGCAGTCTGCAGACTGAGGCCTCCGAGGGGCAGGAGGGCAGGAGGGCAGGCGGAGAGGCACGCGCACGCCCGCATGCTCTGTGGCCGCTGAGGATCCAACAGGCGACCGTGGTTCGCGCCGGCGGCGTCTCTGTCAGCGCCATGAACGCCATCTCGACGTGAGCTGCGGGTTGCTGCGATCCTGGGGAAAGAGAGTTTCCTTGGACGCGAACGCGCAAGTCGCGTCTTGCCATTTACTCATTTCAGCCATGGCCAGCCATGCTAAGGAAGACTGAAAGCCCAGGCATGCCAGACCTGCGTACCTGCGTCTAGACGTCTAGAATGCAGTTGGTTGTGTCCAGGAAAACAGGCCGCTAGACCCGCTAGACCCGCTAGACCCTTTCAGACTGCAGGAACCAAACACACCTGGCCTATCAGACGGAGCGGTGTCGACTACTGCTTCTGGGTGTGTGGATCGCAAGTGCCCGCCAAGATTTGAGGCCAGTCTGTGCGCTTTAAGCATAGCATAGCCTTGGTGCGGTGTCTCTGTCAGCCTCAGTCCACTGCCGCCGACAGTCCACGGGTGCAGCAGTGACGAGACGAGACAGGAGGGCTAGAAGTGGGCACAGGCGGTGACGGCGGGGGGAAGCGGAAGGAGTAAGAAGGGGAGGAGATTGCGCAGGAAGTGACGGAGCAAATAGGCTTCGCAGCCCTGGGCGTAGATGAATGCTCGAATGCTGGGTATTTCCGGGGTACACGCTGCTGCTGTCACTCTTCAGTGCCCAGGGACGCGAACGACGCGACTCGAGACTCTCGAGACTCGCGCCTGGACCGGAGCACCAGACAGAGCATTAGCATTAGCAAGCGTTTTTCTGCCAGACACATGTTCTGCGCGCAGGTACAGAGGCGCACACACCGTCAGCGGCCATCTCGCTCGCGCTCGCGCTCAACTCTCAACTTCCGATTCACCTGCTTGCGCCTCACGGAGCAACCCTGCGCATCACCCCTCTCTGCTCCGAGAGGCGATGAGCGCCCCTGTCAGGCCCTGCCAGGCCCTCCCTGCCTTGCCCTGCCTTCCTCTCCGAGCGATGCATGCTTTCCTTTTTACTCGTCCACCAGGTCTCCGTCTCATCATCCTTCGTTCCTTCCTTACCATCGAACTTCCTTTATCTTTAACCCTCCTCTTCGTCGCCTTTCGCTTCGACCACTCTTTTTTCACTTACCTCACGCTCCTTCGCATATCACTCACATCCCCACAATGCTCGTCAAGGCCACCACCCTCCTCACCCTCCTCGCCGCCGTCAAGGCCATCTCCATCACCCAGCCCACCGACAACACCAAGTGGAACGGCGGTGAGACCACCACCATCACCTGGACCTCTGTCTCGACCGACGAGGACACGTTCAACCTTGCCATCAAGGACAAGAACAACGACGTCAAGATCATTGCCGAGAACGTCGACACCAACTCGCACTCGTACTCGTACACCCCCGACGCCAACGCCGACGGTGACTTCAACATCCAGATCCTCTCKGCCAAGAAGAACCAGCAGAACGCCATCCTCGCCGAGTCGGGCTTCTTCGAGATCCAGCCCTCGTCCAACGCCAACGTCGCGTCTGACTCCGAGTCGTCTGCCTCGCCTTCGGCCACCACCTCGGCCGACGCCAAGACCTCGTCCGCCATCCCCAACAAGCTCACCAGCCCCTCGGCTGACATCAAGTCGGGCGCCGCCGGCCAGACCCTCTCCATGTCCGCTGGCCAGAACCAGCCCTCGGCCGAGGCGACCAACGGCAACACCAACGGTGCCGCTGCCGCCTCCTCTGGCTCTGCTGCCGCCGAGACCCCCAAGTCTGGCGCTGGCGCTCTCGTCCCCTCGCTCGCCCTCGTCGGCGGCTCGCTCCTCGCCGCCCTCCTCTAAGCGCGCGGAGCATGTCGATAACTACCACCATCCTGTGATGCGCGGGCCGGCACCGGGCGGGGAAGCCTGCCCGTCCCTCGTCTGTTCCCCCGCGCAACGCCCGGTACCTTGACAATCTCTCCTCTTCTTCCTTTAACGCTCTAGAGCTTTTTTTCACGGACTCTCTTGATGTATATACCCTCCTTTACTCTACCTTCTCTAACTCTCTGCGTCACGTCCATCTGGGCGGCGTCAGCTGTGTCAGAGTGATGCACGATCGTGAATCAACGTAGGCGCAGTGCCAAGCCAGACTAGACCACTAGGACAGGGCAGTGGATCCTCTTGGGGCGTGAGGCGTGCCTCGGAACCGTGCAATCCAAACAGACCCGCAGTCGGCCTGTACCTCTTCAGCGGTGAGGAAGGAAGGTGCACGCGCAAGCTGTGCAAGTCGCGTCGCCCCGCGCACCGCACACAGCCCAGAGGTCCAGAGGAAGTTAGGGGCGTCTGAAGGTCTGGAATGCTGTGCCCCTGCATATCCTTCGCCCTTTCGTTCGTTGACCGGATCGGTACATCAGGAAGAGCGGAAAAGTAGAGGTCGGGTCCGCGTAAGTCGTGCCTAGCTGAGCCGCCCGGCGCGAGCGCTCGGAATCCGGAGCGGTTGCTTCTCCCCAGGGTGAAGCGCGTCAGGACGCGAGCGGACGCGCCGGGATAGGCTCTAGATGCTAGGCGTGCCACATCCCCTGGTCCTAATTTTGGGGAACTAGGCGCCACAAGCGAACAGAACGTGGTCAACGCGGTTCTCGCGCGGGAAAGTGTTCCTGCCGTTCCTGGTTTACCCGTGAGAGTGTGGAGGTGGAGTTACGCAGAGACCGAAGCGAGCTTCAGCCGGTGGCTTGGGCTTGTGTTTCGGCTAGCAACCAGCTGAAGGCTGATTGCCGACGACCATCGAGCACTGCGCACGTTGTTCACGTCGGCAGAACAAGGTACCATCGCAGCTTCGACGGTGGTAGAGGGCGTCAGCTCAGCCTCCTCGCCTGTGTGTCTCGCATATCTGTCGCGACGTGGAGGCAGGTACCTCGTACCTCGACGCTAGCCGCAGCGAGTGTGGAGGCTGGTGTGGAGAGCAGAGCTACTTTGCAGGCGGGATCGAGGAGCACGGCATGCACTGTGGTGCTGGGCTGAGGAAAAGTTGGATGAAACGGCCGTATCTGTCCGTGGTACTCGCCAAGGCACCCAGAAGCAAAGGCACGCGCCTAAGCTGATTTCCTCCGCGAGGGGCAGATATGCGAGCTTGGGAGCGCCGCGCGGCCCGCAATGCTCGGCGAGCTTCGTGTAGTATGGAACTATCCCCACACTTTCCAGCACTGTATGCCGCATGCAGAGCCACGTACGAATCAGAGCGGGGCGTATAGTACAGTGAGTCGCTGGACTCCGCACACGAATGCGTACCCCACACTTAGCCGGTGGTGGGAGAGAAAGGGACGCCGCTCAAATCCGGTCGATAAAAGTCCGAGTCTGGAGCCCCCGCGTACACTCACCGGGGTCGCCGGCGTCTCCGGGTTGGCCGGGTTTCCTCGCCGGCACATCCCACCTACGTGCGCACATGGGCTCGGCTGGATCACCCGGCTCCATATATCCCGCTGGTCCCGCTTCCATTGTTTCTTGTTTCTCCTCGAGATTTCTTTGCCGTCGTTACATCACATCACTCATCACTTACGCATACATCATTGACGGCTGAGACACCAACACACCACAACAACTCTGCACCGACTTTTATCCACACAAACAATCATGTCCGCACTCCGCTTCGCCCCCTCCCTCCGGGCCGCTGTCCGCTCCACGCCTGGACGGCAGTTCTCGACGTCCTCTGTGCGCWGCGCCCGTGACACTAGTGCGCGTGCACCGCGCTCGGGCGGGCGTAAGTGGGCCACTGGCCTGGGTACGTGTTCCCCCTCCTGCTATTGCTACATAAGCTGACGTTTTCCAGCTCTCGTTGCCGCCGTCCCCGTCGCCTTCCTCGCCGGCGCGTGCTACCCGCCCCAGCTCGTGCTCATGTTCAACCCGCGCTACTCGCCCCCTCCGCCAGACAAGGACAGCAAGCACGGCCAGGCSCTGATGGAGGAGACGGAGCGCGAGCTGCAGGACCTCATGGTCGTGGCGCAGCTCCGCGCCAAGCAAGACTGGTACGAGGCGAGGCCGTACGAGAAATTCGACCCGCGCAAGGTGCACAACTCGCTCACTGCTGGGTCCCTCCGCGGCCCGGGCAAGCTGGCTGTGCCACCCATCGCGTTCGCAAAGGAGGACGAGAGCGAGGCCGTCGTCATTGTGCATCTCGGACGCGCGCTCTGCGGCCACGATGGCATCGTGCACGGCGGCCTGCTCGCGACCGTGTTCGACGAGACGCTGGCGCGCAACGCGCTCATGGTCCTGCCGTCCCACATCGGCGTCACGGCCAACCTGAACATCAACTACAAGTCGCCCTGCATGGCGGACCAGTTTGTCGTCGTGCGCACCCAGCTCGAGTCGCACAAGGGGCGCAAGGTCAACGTCAGTGGACGCATGGAGACGCTCGACGGGCAGGAGATTGCGAACGCGACGGCGCTCTTCATCGAGCCCAAGTGGGCTCAGTTCCTCGAGTCGTCGGGCGTCACTGAGGCCCTTGGCATTCCCAAGAAGCAGATGGAGGAGATCGAGATGGCCGTCCCCGGCGTCTCCGGCGTTACCGCGGAGAACAACCGCCAGGTTTGACTCGCGCTCTAGACTGCCGAGAGGGATGCCTAGACCCGGGGAGCCAGCAACCTAGCATGTAACTGTCGACGTACGCCGAGTCCGCTCCGACACTCCGACGCCTCTCCGCACGTCACACCCCGACCCACTCATCCATCGCACCATCACACTCGCACCTCGACCTCGCCCCAGGGCAAGTAGACCACATTAGATCCATATCGTCCTAGAACCATCGTTATCGCAATGCTCATTGTAGTGCCTATTCACTTGTATGGAGAATGATGTAAACCTCTTAAGTCTGACTTGTATTCGCTTTGTGCTGTGTCCGTACAGGTGTGCCAGCCAGAAATTTAAGCAAAAGGTAAGGGTCGGGGGGGCTAACCGAACGATACAATGACGACGGGCGGCTCGGCAATCAGGTTGTGGGGAGCCGGCTGCCGCTCTCTCCGACGCTAGTTGTGGGGAAACGAGGTGCCAGCTCCGTCCATGCCCGGCCCGTGAGAGCGGAAAAACCGTCCGCCCAGATTTCAAGTGACGCAGGCGTGGGAGAAGAAAGCACGTGGAGAGGTGATAACGTAATCCCCGTCTTCCAACTGGACCAGCGTCTTGACTCGTATGAATCTGGCTGCACTGCCTGTTCTGGACCGGACTTGGGCTGGGTGTCGATGGAGAGTGGCTCTGGAATCCAGAAACTCGTTCTGGGATGGTGGGTGGTTCTTCGGCGGCTCACGTCCTCGCAACAGTGTTCTGATCAGAGCCGGCCCTCCTCGTCTTCGAACGGTCATATCTCCCCAACTACTGCATGTGTGCTATCTCTATCTGAAAGGGGGAATCGGAGATGTAGAGCAACCCATTCGCTGCCCAGTCATACGCTTGAGACTCGAGAAACGAGCGTTTCGTGGTTTCGGAAATGAGAGTTTGGACTCGTGTCTGGTAATATTCAGATGGTAACAGTGTTCCGGACTGATTAAGCAGAGCTGTCGACTTTGTATCGGAAATCAGGCGCACAAGGCTCAGTTTCGGGCATGGACACTCTGAACTTGGGTGAGTCTGAGCAAGGGTTCTGTTCTGCCATCTCGGGCCCTGCACGCCAGCCTCCCTATACCTCCCTCACCTCCCTCACCTCCCTCCCTCACCCTATGCGCACTGCCTAATGGACCTGGGTGCTGGAGAAGGAGACGAGTCCCGTCTTCTACGGACGCTGACGCCGGTTTGACAAGCGGGCCAGAGAACGATGCCTGATCAGTACCGGGACCGGCGTCGCCGCCTCTGATTCTGTGGCTCACACAGTGTCCCCGCTCCCCCTGCTCCCTGCTCTGTACACACCAATACACACCACTCGTATGTAAGCACGGCCAGGAATGGTGTCAGCCAGTGTCAACGTCCCGCGACGCCGCGGCGCCACTGGCGTCAGCCACCCAGGCTTCACAATGGCGACAGGTGATCGAGCATATGTCTTGAGCTCGGACGCCTGGGCTTGCTGGCGCTGGCGCCTTGCGATCGTTGGTTCATAATTAATCCAATGTTCATATAGGCACTTTACTTTGCTCCACCGCTCGCAGCATCATTTCAGCTTAGTTATTGTTCTCCGCATTCATCTGTGTCGCTACTATCAGGCTCCTTTCCGTGGACGCGCTGTGGACGGGTGACTACTCGGCCGGCGCCCCTCGTGCATACCTAGATCTGCCGGGTCGTAACCCGAGTCAATGGGTCGCCGGATTCGGAGGATCTGGCTCTTGCTGCCTATGGTGCCCGATACAAGTGGTGGAGATGAGATCTGGTGCTTCCCGCTGAATTCAGACCCCTCACGCCCTAGTCCAACATACCTGGCCTCAAAGTCACTGGACATCGGAATGTCTCCATGCAAGCGTGGAGGCCGTTGAATTCAGGTCCGCAGCCACCTGTCCATCCGGCCTGGCACCTGGACGAGATTACATACTCTTTGCGTCTGTGGGTCTGCTTTGGCTTGGAGTAATAAAGGGGAGCACAGTGGCCGGCTGTCAGGTCCGTGAGGAGATGAGTCGTGGCTCGGTTTCTGATTCATCGGTGGAATTTGTGGAATTTCTGCCACCCCTCCTTTGAACCCTGATCATTTCTGCACCTCTTCGCAGACTCAGTTGATGCCAAGCCAGCGCCTGCGCCGGCCCATTTTGCTCTGCCCCTGGATTCTGGAAACCACCGCGGAAACGCACCAAACAACAACTCGCCTCTGCTCTGCCAATATCTTCAGCCGATCAAGCCGACCAGACCCGCGACTCTAATTCCCCAGGGACAGAGCGTTCCTGAAGGGCTCACAGGGATAAGATAAGTGGCTTTTTCATGTCTCATTAACCCCTCAACGGCTTCAAGCACTCTGCATCAGTGGACCGAGTCATCTGGCGCCGGGGAGACAGCAGAGCTGTGCTGCGCAGAGCTCTCGGCCACCACTACCCCCGGCCTGGGCGCCGGGGGGGCGTGGGTCTGTCGTAGGGGCAACGAATACACCGAACGCCATCACCCTTCACCCTTCACCCTTGCGCTGGAATATCACGGCGGCAAGCGGGGGCGGCAATGAGATGCGCACTGGTCCGGGTGTCAATGACGAGCAGAGGGCAAATTCTTTGCTGAGCCTTCTTGTCAACGTACACATTGGCATACTTCTCGAGCTTTAGACAGACAGCAACGACAAGCGACAGAACGACGACAGAGACAGAGCCCGAAACGGAGAGTTGCAGCGACGTAACCGAGTTCCGACAGTTCTGGTCACCGAAAAATTGACAGCCCGGTACGATCAGCGATTACTAAGTGATACGCAACGCATCGACTTTCCCTCCCCCCTCCTCCTCCTCCTCACGACAAGAGAAAACTCAGCAGCAACGTCACATCCCAAGGAGGACGACTGTCTCGGCCCCAGGCCGCAGGCGCTAGTACACCATGTTTGACATCAATACCGCCCTGAACGAGACCGACAAGTATGTCGAGATTGAGATCCAGCATGTCGCGCACATCGCGGCGCAGATTACAAACGTGGAGAACGACACTTGGGTCGTTGCCGTGGACATTGTGATACTGGTGAGTCCCTGGGCCGGCTTCCGCAGGAAGACGTCTTCCAGCCCGATTTACGCAGCCGTAGGCGGACGTGGCGAAGGGACCTCTCGGCCAACTTTGCTGACGCCAGATCCTGACCACGATCGGCTCACTCATCATCCTCGGCAACACACTGCGGAACGAGCTTCGCGGCCGAGGCAGCACGACACGAATGCGCCTCGTGCAATCCCTCATCGTGTCCGACTTGATGATGGGCATCACGGGCTTGATCGGGTGCATCCAGCAGCTCTCCGGCCACCCCCTGGTGAAGGACAGTATGGAGTGCGACGGACTCGGCGTGACCTTTGTGGCCATCGTCTTCAGCCAGCACCTGTGGACGCTCACATTGGCCTTCACGACATTCATGATCCTGATCCACCCGCTGAGCAACACGACGATCCTCCTCGAGAAGTACTGGTACTGGAACTGGCTGTTTGTGTGGGCCGTTTCCTTTGCGGTCTCGGTCGTCGGCTACGTCCTCTACGGGTACGGCCCCACGGGCGGAATCTGCTACTACCAGGACGACAGTGGCTTGTTCGGCGAGCTGATCCAGTTCCTCCCCCGCGGCGTCGTCTTCGTCGTCATCGCCCTCCTCTACGGCAAGCTGTACGTGTTCCTGAAGCGGCCGGACAAGATTCGGACCGGTTTCAGCCACGACAGCGGCTCGTCCTGGTCGCACGGCATGAAGGGCTCCTGGCTCAACAGCCGGAGCAAGAGCCGCCGCAAGCGTCTCTTCACGAAACAAGAAAAGACGATCATCGTCGATGAACACCACACGGAAACAAGCAGTCTCGGCAAGAGCAGTCTGCCTCCGAGAGGCGACTCAAAATCGGCCCCACCAGAGCGAACTCGACATCATCACCACACACACCTCCCGCACATGCCGCATCTGCACATGCCCCACTTCCCGCACTTCAATCCACACCTGCTTCACCGCAAGCCGGTCGTGGCGGAGGACGACGGCATCCCGCCCTGGGAGCGCGTCGAGCTGCCCCCCTTCCAAGTCGATGGGCAACGGTACGGCGGCTCGGACAGGAACGACCGCCAGAACTCGCTCCTTGCTGGTCTCATCAGGCGACCGAACTCGACACTGGCAAACTTCCCGCAGCACCAGAGGGTGTTCTCCCCGCCGCTTATGAGCCCGACCAACACGCTGCATGAAGAGGACGAGCGCGAACACGAGCGTGAACACGCCGAGGCGAATGTTGAGGACGTCCCGCAGGAGAAGACCGAGAAGAATCAGGAGCAAGAGAAGGAGATCGACACGATGGAGCTCCCCGAGAACGCAGTGCAGCGCGCCGTCTCGGGCACGAGCGACAGCACGACGGCGGTGGACCTCGACTCGCCCTCCCGGCGGACGTTCAACCCGGCGCAGTCCGCCCCTTCAACCCCAGGAACGCTCGCGCAAACATCCTCCGAGATCCTGTGCCCTAAGCCGATGCTTCTCCCGAACCCGGAGGACTCCTCCGTGCTCGACCTCGAGAAGGGCCTCGTGCCCGTCGCCTCGCCGGAGTCTCTGGGCGAGGATGACGACATGGACCTCCTTGCCATGCTGCGTTCTGACGGCGCGGGAGCCGGGCAGGGCACGCAGGCCTCACACCACTCGTCCGAGTACATCCAAGAGTCGATGAGCAGCTACCTAAACCGGAAGACGGCGCTGCTCATGCTCTGGTTCCCTTTGGGTTACGTCCTCCTCTTTGGCGTCAGCACGGTGCGCATCATCTACGACTTTGTCGGAAACCCGCCAACGGGCGTGCGCGCCATGAGCCGCTGGATGATCTTTGGACAGGGATTGCTCAACCTCGTCATCTATGGCGCGGTCGAGTTCCACACGAAACGCGTCGTGCGCCGCCGCGTGCGCCGGGGCACTCTGAACCACCGCGTCTCGGGCCGATCGAGCGGACATGGCCACGGGTCAGGCGTCCCGAGCCTGGGACCGTTCCGATGGCCAAAGAGGAGCGGCACAGCGCACTCAACCCATGGTCACCAGAGTCTGCCCACGGCTCAGGTCATGACCGGCTCCAGGACGGGCACGGGGACGGGGAGCCGTAACGGAGCTGCCAAGAGCCCCACTGTCTCCTTCGTCGACCCCGAGATGAGCATCCTCCAGCGTCTGGACGAGGAGGCGCAGCTTCCCCTTCCCGTTTCGCAGCCGCAGCGCGGCGACTAGTTTGATTCATTTTCCTCTTGGGTTCTCTTCCAGGACGATTCACTTCATTTTCACTTCTTCCGCACAACCTGTAACGACTACGACACCACAACATGGCAACTCGGGCACGGCCCCCAACACAACACTACCTATAAACAATAAGCACTTTACTTTTTATCCATGTATGCATTTTTATTCACGCTTCACGCCACATGACTCATTCAGTGTGTGAGCTTCGGCGCCCGCACACCTCACTCAAGACTCAGAATGAATGTGTCTCAGTTCCGGTTACTGACTCTCCAACTTTAATGCCCGAGACCGTGTCGGGCCAAGTCTAGTTGCGGAACGCACCTCCAGCCCAGCCCTGCACAGCTACAATGCACTGCACTGCATTGCCTGACTGCCTGCGCCTCTCGGTCCCGCGACCACTTTGTCTGACCTCCCTCTTCGCGCCCTGGTGAGAACTATGCTGTGGCTTGGAACGTACCCTGCTGAGGCGCTCAGGCTACATGCCGAAGAACCTGCAGGACATCTCTGCCACCGTGCACCCTGCACCCTTTGCTGAGCGAACGTTCAAACTGCCACGTGGGAGACATGAAGTGAATTCACGTGACATGGATGAACAGTTTCGGTCAAGTTCTCCTCGCCCCGAGTTCTCCAGCCAGACTGCCGATCGGCCATCAAGCGCCAGCCAGCTGCCCGCGAGTCCTGCCTCTACACCGAGAATCCTGACTGTTAAATTAAATCCAAATCAAAACGTGTGCTCTCAGTGTCTGCGGCAACGCGCGCGTTGCTTGCCTGCGCGCTGCTCCGGGTTTGTTCTGAATACAGTGTGCAGATGCGAATGAGCATGTCATCAGAGCGACGATTTTTATGGAAAGCGTCACCGTCCACTCCTCCCCTAAGTACACCAAACAAGGACTCCAAGAATACACTTAGGCGTTAGCCTTGCGCTCCTTGGCGTAAGCCTTGCGAGCGAGATCCCTGCGCTGCTTCTTGGCGATCATGATCTGGAAGCGGTCGAAGTCGGTGGTGGTCTGGATGTTAGCCGATGACCGCTTGCGAAAGTACCACAGCAGCCAGAACTTCGCATTCTGTCCGCTGCCCATCTTTACTCACCTTGCGAGCCTCACGGGCAGCGAGCTTCTTGGCCCAGGCGGACGAAGCCCACTTGTCCTCAACACCAGACTTCTCGAAAGCCTTCTTGACGGCACCGGAGCCGGCGGCGCGGGGAAGCTTRGCGAGGGTGTAGGGGGTGAGGATGAGGTGGCGGTAGGGGAACTGCTGGCGGGGGACRCCAGTAGCGGGGCCGTCAATGAGGGCGCGGTTGTGGTCGATGATCTCGGCGATGACGGCGAGCTTGCCGGCCGAGGGRCCGTCGTTGACGAGGACGACACGGCCGACCTCGACAAAGCGCTTGAAAGTGGAAGGCTGCTGCTGCGACTGRRAYGTTAG